>JASSUY010032077.1:0-12582 GCA_032466535.1 Forpus xanthops
TGTCATTATTATTACTGGTGGTAGCAGTAGTGATTTATGTTATACCTTAGTTACTAAACTGTTCTTATCTCAACCTGCAGGAGTTGTATTCTTTCGATTCTCCTTCCCATTCCTCCCGGACTGGGGGAAGAAAGAGGGGAGAGTGAATGAGCAGAACTGCGTGAAGGCCTTAAACCACGACATCAGTGTTGCCAAGTGAATGAGTACAAGCATTTTGTTCTCTGAGCACTGGATAACAAGTATATTGGACATATTCTGGGACTTATTCTGGCAACTATTTTACCAATAACAGAGGCACTAAGGCCTTCAAATCTTTACTGGAGCAGTGTCTTACATCCCTGCTGGACATTTCCAGAGCTCTTGGTGTTGCCTCAAGCTGTGGCGTCAACTGGGTTGTCACTCCTCTTTGCTCTATGGATATTCAAACACTGAGGAGTGAGACATCAGGAATATATGGATAAAATGGCCCGAAAGCTGGGATAAAGGCATCTCAGTAAGAAGCAATTTGCATTGTAAAGAAGTCTTATAAGCATGCAGCCTATTAATAACTGTCTCAGTTTGAGACAAATGTCACCAGGTTGATTTGAGCTGCTTTGGAGGCAGAACGGATAGCAATTATTTATCACCCCAGAAGATGCTCCCAACAAATGATCCACGTTTGAAGGGGGTGGGGTGGTGTTTGCTTTTATTTTGTTTTCTTGACAAGTAATTTAAACGCAAAAGTCCTGGTTCTCAAAGGCTTCAGGTTTTGGGACACCTCTGCAAGACATTCGCATCTCCACAACCCATCAGCCCAATTGAAAGAAAAACTTTAAAACTATCAGAAAGCAATGGAGGAGATTAAGTTGTGGAGCATTTACATAGCTTCAGAGCTATGATGGCCAAGGAAAAGCTTGCTGCAGCACCTGGAAAGGCAGCAGCCTGCAGATAGGTATTAGCTTTTGGGTTGACATTAGCTCTGGAGTGGGAGAACTGCCCATGTTATAGCTGATTCCTCAGAAAAGACCTGCTAAGGCATCTATTTTATTCTCTCCAGGCATGAACATAGTGCCAGTGTTGTAAAAAGGGAACACCAGTAGCAGTGTAGTCAAAATGGACCTTCCAATGTGCTCCACTGAATTGACTCAAGTTGCTTTGAGCAGCCCGGTCTAGTGGAAGGTGCCCCTGCCCATGGTAGGGGTGGACAGGAGTGGACTTGGATGACCTTTAAGGTCCCTTCCAACTCAAGCCAGTCTGTGAGTCTATGATTCTGAAGTGGTGTTAACAAGGTTTCTGCTGCAAACTGCAGACACAGGAGTGAGCTCAAAAAACTTAGATCCCCAGTCACATTCTGCAGCAAGCTGAGGGCTTCATTTCAATGCCCTTGGCTCGATGCAGGACTGGGTTTTCTGCTAGCAGAAGTTCTCACACAAGATCAGTATCAGATCCATACCAATCCTAATCCAGGCGGGCACTGACTACAGGTTTAGGCCACGTGAATGGTTTTATATCCTATTATAAATGTACCAGTTCCTCACTGTCATCCAGTCCTCACCATCTCTCAGGCAGTTTAAGAGACAGTAATAGCAGTTACCAACACCTTTACATTTTCTGTTTTGTTACCTCCAGTACAAATATCAATTACACAGTCTGACAAGGAGAAAATGAAATTGCAAAGTGTTAGGCTGCAGGTATTTAGTTCAATTATTGGGGCTGTCTTTAATGCACTGTAATGATACCAATCCGGCCAGATAACAGAGATATGTAGTATTATGTGCATTCCTACACTTTGAATTTAAATTAAAATTTGCTGTGATTTAAGACGTTATCTCCTTTGAAGGTCTATACTTTCCTTGGAGAAAATAATTATTCTCAGCTAATAATGTGAGTTGCTGTGCTCGTGATAGTATATTTGCAACAGAGTGCCTTTGCTTCCTAATGTCAAAGACTGAGGTTCATTATTTACTGCATGATAATCTCAATCTGGAATGAATCTTTGACTTGAAAGGACACCTCTTTAAAGCTCATCTTCACCTTGCCCTGCTTTGGCTTATGCCTCTGTTTGAAAGGTACATTTTTCTTTGTGATTTGCAGACGTCATTACCAAATGCCTGTAAGTCCATCAGCCAGGTTACCTTGATAATAGTAATAACAATGACAATAACTAAAGCTCAACTATGTCCAAAGGAAAACAAAGGAGTCACTTGTGAGCTGTGATTGCAAAGATAAGTAATAAGAAAGATGCAAGAACATAATGTAGGTACTGACAGCATCATCACCTATATGTCATTTTGAAACCACATTAATCAGGCCACCACCCAAGGACTTTATCCATAAGTGTCACATCTACCAATAGGTTCTTGTTACAGAGTGAAAGGGGAATACAAAAACTAATAGCTAAAGGCTACAACCACAGGGCAGCCCAGGACAAGAAACTGTAATGCTCTAATCCTAAATCAGATCTAGGGAAGACACCAAACTAAATTGGGACCCCTATGTGGCAACTGAAAGATCTAGATTTTACTCCATGATGGCTTTAATGCTTTGTGCAGCTATACAAAGAATGTCTGGTGTGCCCTTTGCATGGTCATTGAGTGGAAGTCTCTGTTGTACTAACTTCTCACCTTACACTGATTCTTTGTCATGCACCAGGAAATCCTGGCTGAAAGATGCCTGGTGATTAGCTCAGCCCTAATTCATTCCCTGCCACTTGCTCTCATACTGGAGGAATGCGTTCTCAATTATGTTGCTGATAAGAGAATTCCCAGGACTACAGTGACTGAATATATTGGATTTGCATAATCTTGCCTAAGTATCAACATTGCATTTGCATCATGTCACCAGATTCCAGTTGTATCAAATGAAGGTGGATACTTGGGGAAGCCATACCTGAAGATGAAGACATAAACCAGAGAGAAACAAAAGGAGACAGAAGGTAATTTCCCCACATTTGGCTGTGCCGTGAATCACCTCAGATATTTAGCTCACAAAGTCTTTCTTCTGAAGAGAAAGAACTGTCAGCTTTGCAGTGAATAGCTACCCTGTTTAAGATCACATGCCCACTTCATCAGAAGCAACTATCTCATGCACACAGGATTTCTGTCTGTATTACTTGTGGCTCTTGGAAGTGATCTGAGGTTGCTCTGTTCCTTTGCAAGGGCTCAGCATTCTGTGCTGGCAAATGCAACCAGAAAGACAGCCCTGGAGAATAAAATGTTCTACATTTCTCATAAAAACCAGACAATATCACGTTAAAATCCTTACTTAAGCCTGCTCCAAAGTCTTAAGCCAGTCCTGAGAAAGGAATGAGAGCAGACTGGAGGTTGCTGAGTTTCCCCTCAGTGGAGCCAATCTCAAAGTCACTCCTCTTGTCAATGAATATCCTCAAAACACCATCCCCATGTGAACAAGACTTCCAACAGCAGGCCACGCATTCTCTCCTACAAGCGCAGGGCTTGAGCTGGGGAAGTCAACTTGTCTGCAGCACCATTTACTCCTGCAGGTGGATATAAGCTTTGTCCTTATCTCTCTCAGACTGTATGAGAGGTTTATATTCTCATTGCTGTGCATTCTGAGCCAAGTACCCAGGCTGTTGAGGCTATCTGTGCATTGCCAAGGAGCAGACTGGGATGTCAACTTCCAGATATGAATTTCTCCTAGAGCTGAAAGTGGAGTGGCCATGAAAAGCTGCAATACTAAAACTCTGCTTTTCAGACCAGATAATGGCCATAAAAGGGTTTGGGTTTGAATTTGGGGGTTTTGGTCTTTTTTTTTTTTTTTTTTTAAACATTTCCTTGCATCAATTTCTCATTTGGATTTCTTCCTTGTAGAATCCTACCTCTAAAGCCTATCTAGGGCAGTAGTTCATCCCTAATGGACATCATAAGGATGCAGTAATCGTGGTCATGACTTAAGGATACACTTAACTTCAACCTTGAACTTCCCTGTGGCAAGTGTGACATTGACTCAATGTAACTTATTTTTTCTCTTCAACCCACATTTCTCCCACTTAAGTTTCATACTGGACCTTGACCTAAGGAGAAAAGGGACCTGGTTGCCTGCAGCTAAATTAGAACCACTTCAAAGAAAAAGCTGCTTTAACAGACCTGGAGGAGGGATATGCTGCAACACCAGAGATAAAAGCCAGCAAAGTAACAGAGCTTCAGGACACTGAACAGTAACTGACATCCCCAAACCTCTGAGACTCTGCCAAAGGTCACTTGGGCCCCAGGCGCAGAAGTCACCACTCAGAGCAAGAGTCACTACTCACATCTGCCCCAGAGACCAACACAAACGTGGCAAATCCTGTCCTTATCCAGGTGGGATGTGAAAGAACACAAAGTGATTAGTAGGATCCTACAGCTGGTCCGAGCCAGGACTGCAAACTCTTAGTGGTTACTTTGGATAGGGTCAAACAAGGCTGTAAAGGAGTTGTTCTATAATATTTATGGGTCTATGTGCTCAGTATGTGCTTGGTTTCTGAGGAGAGCTTTGTTGTTCAGGGGTGTAAGGCAAGGAAAAGGCTGCTGGGAAGCTTTCAAAGCTCTAATCCTAAATAAAAAAGAATTCAAATGCTGAATTTATCATTCAAAGATGCACTTGAGAGGCTGAGTACAACCTTCTCATGCCAAGCTGGAGCAGATTTCAAGATGAAGAAAGGGCTCCCTCTGGAGAAACATTACCAACTTCTGATATCCCACAGCTGGTGTGGAGCCAGCTCCAGCTGCTGTTTTGCCTGTGGCATTCCACCATGGAGACGGGCTGCAACCCTGTTAAATTCCCTGCAGTAAGACTCTTTACTTTGCCAGAGCTATGAAGTGAGGAATGAAGCCACTTGAGGTTTGCCTTTGGTCTCCTCACAATGAGGTCTGTTTGCATTTACTGAATGGCTCATTTGTTTACTTCCTATGGTGAAGCAAAAGCTTTCTATGGAATCCTGAACTGATTCTCAGACAGAAACTGTTAAGGTAAACCCCATGATGGCCAGCAGCTGCATCCAGCTGTGGCAGGAGCAAGCTCATAAGGCTTGGGTAAAGCCCCAGCTTACCTATATTACAGGTCTCAATCTGTGCTTTCTACAGGCTGCAAGAAGGAAAACTGCAATGTTTGTTGGTGTTACCTGGTTAATTTTCAGCAGGTTCAGTACTCCGATCTGAGTCACCTGCCACCCACTTAGGGAAGGCATTGAGGATCACGTTGTTTTCAGGTGATAAGCAAAGCACTTAAGAATACAGGTGTTGTCCCTTGTCTTATATTTCTAACACGGGGATGTGGGAAGGGTTAACATAACCACCCTGGGAAAAGAGTGCTCATTTTAAGAGCTCAGATTTTGAGCACAGAAGGCTCTGCCTGTGCTTGATGCTGGTGAAGAGGAAACGCTGGTGATACCTTGCCATGATTAGCTGGGCTGGAGATCTTGTCTGTGAAACCCATTCACTGCAGCATCTCAACAGGCTGCCCCAGGGGTCACTGTGCTGAGTAGTTCCTATGGGTAAGGCACTGGCCAGCTCAGTCTCATCGTATTTTTACAAGGGATTTACATCTCCCCTGGAAAACACATAAGAGCTGCAGGATAAGGAAGCTTGAAAAGAACTGTACAAACCCACTAAAGCAGAAACTCACATTTTCACCCCCATAATTACATTTGCTTTGCTTCAGATTTGCACACCTCCCGTTTCAAAAGCTTTAATACTAACCAGAGCTCTTTGTTCTCCGAACGTTCTAATCACTGCCTTTTCCATGAGGCTCTTGGACATCACACCCCCGTGGCTGTACCTGAGAGCACTGCTGCAGCATCCTGTCTGGGCATGAATGGGTCCGGATGGGAAGTCCTGCTCCCGGGAACAATCTCCGGCAATCCATGCTGTGTGCAACTGCTGCCATCTTCTGGCCTTATGAGAACTAATTCCAGGCCCGAAAGAGCTGAGGCAGAATCGGTAAAGTCAGGTGTCATAACTTAGTTCTGATTACAAGAATCTGGTCTGAGGAACACAGCCTTACCCAATAGCAGCCACAAAATCACATCAATGTTGTGAATTGGGGGGCGATCAGTGTGCAGCAATTTCTACCACCAGCTGGAAAAACAGGGCTCCACTTCCCATCACTAAGTGCCTGGACGAATTGCTGCTCTTCCCTTGACTTTTCAACAAGCATGAACTCAAATCGATAAGTTTGAGGTCTACTTTAAGAGTCTCAAAAGCAGAGTTTCAGATATAGGAGCTGCTTACCATGGCCTGATATCGTACCCCCAACATCAAGTTACTTCAGAATTTGGAAGGCTCACTCAGACCTGTTGCTGGATTTAGTGGCTGTATGGATTGCCGTCATTTCCAGCCTTCTTCCTCCACCCCATAACCTTCTGTGACACCTTGGGTGAACCTGCATGTCATTTATCAGTAGCTATGGGAATCTGTGCTGCAAGGTCCACATAGTGAGAAACGTGAGATGGTCAAGGTAGAATCGTCAATATGGAAAAATAGGAACATAGATTTCAAAGGGTTTTCTTATAATCCAGTCCATCCTATGCTATCTCAGGCACCCGTATCACATAACCCTACTCTTAAATTCCCTGCACCCTACTTTAAAATTAGTTGGGATTTTTTATGCACAGTTTTTATCAGCAACCTTGTCTGAACATTCAAACATGGGGTTTTCCTGCACACTGAGATTTCAGCCTTACACAGAATGTCAGCTAGCCTGGAGTAAGGACCACTCAAAAGCATCTCCAAGGCTTTCAGTGCAAATCTCTGATCTTTATTTAAAAGCCCACTTCATAGAAAACAGCTTTTTAACAGTGTTTGCTAATAGACCAATTCCTACATGAAGGCAGAACACGGAGAAGAGGCTTACAGACTGTTGACTCTATAGTTCAGTACTCAGCAGTCAGGCATGAGCATTATGGAATTCACAGCTGGCAGCTCTCCTTTGAGACCAGTCCTTACCTGCTCCCCCAGGGTGCTGCTGGCTTCAGTTCGTCCAGAGGGACCCCAGCTCACATGGGTCCTATGGGACAAACCTCAGATGCAGAAAAACACCTCATGTAATCTCTTGATGATGGAGGTACCTTCACAGTTCCTTTATTATATTTCCAGTATCTCCTGGCTCTTTATCTCTCACTTGAATATTAGCTTTAGCATGTTCCCTGTGCAGCATGCATCAAGAGAGGATTAAATGCTGATTGACCTCTCAACCTTTCAGCACCTGAATATCCTAAAAACAAGCCAAGTTGACTCAAAATCAAACCCCACTGACCTTCAGTGGGTCTGGGGAAAGCCGCATTGCTGCATGAAGTTGAAATTCATGCACAAACCCCATCATCTGCCAAGCGGCCTCCACTGCTTATGCCATGAGCTCTTCTTCCAGACTGTTAACATCATACAGGTCTCTGTCATCTTGCTCTGAAGGCATGGGGTGGATAATTACATTTATACAAACAGCTGCAAATAAATAGCACATATCCTTGGAAATGCATCCGTAAGAGTACATACTATAGTCAAATGATGTGCCAAGCTACGAGAAGCAGCACTTTTTTAGGACATGATCTGGTTTTGCATCCACTACAAAACATTTCATGCTTCCTCCACCAAAAACTTTTTCAGGATAAAGCTTTTCCCATGTAGTGTGTTAGGAAGTACACAGTGTGAAAGAGTTGTGATAGAAGTGAGGCTTAATCAAGGGGGGATCAGTTGAGAGAGCAAGGATGCGCAAGTAGTCCCGCATTGTCAGGCTGGAGAAGTCACTTGCAGCAGCCCTTCTAAAAGGACTCAAAGTGTGCATTACACACAAACACTACAAGAGTCATTCCTTTATTTCCAGCTTTTTAATGTGACAGAGAGAACAAAATCAGAGTCCATTGGAACAGCTGCAATTTCCAGTGACAAGCAGACACAGATCAAATAAAAAAACACTCATAGAAGAAGAAAGGTTTCAATTGATGAAAAGGAACCAAGGGACCAGAATTGTCTATTTCACGCAAGTCGACAGAACATCTAAATGAAACATTTCATTAAATGCACAACACTGGGTGTTATTTACAGTGGAACTTGCTGTGTGTGTACGTTTATAGAGCACTAACACCACACAGAGCAAAGAAATTACTTTCAATTTGTTTCCTTCACAGTTCCCAGGTTTGATTCTTCTTAAAAGCAGTGTTTGTAATATGAGGGTAAGAAACTGTGGGAGAAACTTGATGGAAATACAATAGACGGGGCTCAAATCTACATAAACCTAAAAATATACTCTCAGGTTTCATATGTCCTTTGGAAAGTCAAAGGACATTATCAGGGAACATAAATGGACCTAGGGCCTCCTTAACAGTATCAGAATATACTCTGTTGTTGGAGGTCTCAAAGCAGGATGTGGAGGAGACCTGCACATCTGCAGAAAGCTCAGCTCCATGCAGCCTCACTCTGTGCCCCTGTGTGAACTCAGCCCTGGGGCTGGACCACTTCCAGGCTCAGGGAATATCCCTTAGTGCACCTCTCCAGTATCACTGAAGGACATCATGGATCTGGATACAAGTTTTCCAAGAGGGACCCTTTCTTTAGTCCAAAAGGTATAAGTCACAGAACATTTCAAAGGAATAAGGACCTTACAGGCAAGGAGGGGATCACCCCACCCAGCACAAGCTACAGCCACCACCAATAGGACATAGCAGAGCCAAAGGCAGGGGAAAGGATTTGTCCTGCACAACTGAATTAAAGAAATAGATATACAGCAACCAGTTAAATCAACAGGAAATATAAGGAGGCAGAACTCTTATTGTAATACCACTGGTGTCCTATAATAGTACCAAGAGTGCTTTGTGTTCCTCTAAATGTCTGTATCTCTGTGCTCAGAAACTCAGTAATGAACTCCTCCTGTGACCCTGTTACACTGCTGTACCCCCAAAGACATTAAATCACAGCAGGCCAGTTTGGGTTGCCTAGACCCACCTTTCCTATGCCACAAAGTCCCTGGCTGCATGGCTGTACTGATGTGCCATGCGTTTATGAAGAGGTCCAGCTGTCCTCTCAAAGAGGTCTTTGGGATTTAAGGCAAGTTCCCTTGTCTTGGTCCTCTGTGTCCCTGTTGCAGTAAAGTTCATGAATCCAAGGAAATAGTGCTCTGCAGAGATCATCAGTGGACCTATGGTCAGCAGTTTTCTCTATGGATGGTCCAGTGCATCCAAGACAAGGAGACTGTTCACTGTGGCAAAGATAGGCAGGAGGAACCAATGCTGGTCCCTTGCACTGAAGGTATAATGCTGATTTTGCAGTAGAAATAAAGCTGAGCTGTCAGAGGAGGAGCCTGAGAGAAATCTCCCCCTGCATGTTGCTCCAGGGCTCAATGGCTCAGGCTCAGCCTAGCAGGTATCTCATAGCTTGAAACTGAGATGCAAACCAGAACACAGACTGAGGGGATTTCACCCATCAACCATTTTGCTCTGGAGGGCAGTAGTGTGAAGCCTACAGCGATTTACACAGTGACTAGAACAATATACAAACATATGAGGAGTATTGACTAAGCCTTGTTCACGCTGAAGTTGGATGGGAAATGTTAGTCCAGGTATCAAAAAGGTCGATGCCTGAGCTGGAGCTGTTGCCCTGGATTTCTCTGTTACAGAAGAAGAGCAGAGCTATCCAGGGCAAGTCATCTTCTCAGGAAGGTGCCTGAGCATGGTCACAAATATTGCCTATGCGTTTCAGCTGAGAATAATGGAAACCCAGGACGATGAGTTCAGATCCAGACATCTAACTCATAGGTGATATTGTTTCTCCTTAGCTCTTCCTTTCTTCCTTCTCTGTTCATCGTTGTTTTTTTCCAGGACATAGTATATGTTTGCCCTTTCCTATTAGGTTACAAACTCCCTCATAAGGGACAGGCACCTTGTCACAACACACCTGCATTGTCCCCTAGCCCTCAAGTGACACTGACCCATGGATTTTAGGGGTTCAAAGAGTTTCTGCAGCCACATGGGTAGTGCGTGTGATGGTGACAACAAGATCCTATTGCTCTTTACCCTGCCTCAGCTAACCTCTCGAAGGTAAGGTTTAGCAGGCTGTGAGAAAGGCGTTCCGTAAAGAAGAAAGGTTTCTAAGATTGGGTATTTCCTAGCATTACCTTGCCATTTCTATCTCCTCAAGACCTCAATTCCTTCCTTCTCTGAAAATAACAGAGAAGATTTGCAAATTAAATGATGTCATTACTGTCACTGTATAATGTTAGTGGAGAACACAAAGGGTCAGGTTTGCTGTCAGAGCATTGGGTGATATGTAAATAAGAGTGCTTTGTAAAACAAATAGAGAGGTTTTGGCTCCACAGAGCAGTACAACAGAACAGTCCAGAAAATGAAACATTGGAATGTGGTAATTGGTATGCACAGCCCAACAAAACGGATGAAACTTAAAGACCATGGTGATCTTCTGTGTTGAAATACATATTTAGCTGCTTCTCACCATGCAAAGGGACCAGACACTCTCAGAGAAGAAAAAGAAAGCAAACCCACATTCTGGTCTGTGATTCTCAACAGAAGCTGTGAACTGCTGCCAAAGGACATAATTACATTCACTCCCACCTTAGAGAAAGAACCTTGCTGTTTTGAAGACAAATCAAAAAAGGCCCTAAGCTACCCATAAAATGAAGAAATGAGGCATAATGAGCTTGGTTATTATGGCAACTTGTGATTCTATCAATTTCATAAGCCTCAGAATCAATCTCAAAAATCCCAAATAGCCCATTGTAGCCTTGTTGCTCCAAAAGTGTTCATCCCTGACTGACACAATGATAAAAGTGATGCTCATTAGAGGGTTTTAACTAAACAGCAAAGGATTTGCTTCTTGTGATCTAACCATGCTGTGTCCTTCAGCTGTCCCCTGCAGCAGCACCAACACTGACTCCCACTGTTGCATGGGACTGGTCCTGTGATGCTAATGTATTTAGAGGTCTGTGTAGCTGAAGGCAGAGGTGTTAGACTTCAGACCTGCTGGATTTCAGCCTAGCCTTGCTTGTTTTTCTTACAGAAAAGTGGAAAAAAGGAGGAAAAAAATGGATCCAAAGAAAGGTAAATGGGAAGCTCAATAGCAAAAGTACAAAGAACTTTTTATGTCACAAAATATCCTGGTGAGACAAATTTATTGCATTATATGAGTTTCTGATAAATGTGGTCTATTGCTGGGCTTGTTGAAAGGGTTTAATTAGCATTATCACATCAATTGTGAGCACTGGTGAGTTATTTAACAGTATGCATTTCATTCTTGCCTCCCAAGAAAATACAGCCCAAATTACACAACCCACATTACCTTTAGATGCAACAGGACTTAAGTTGTATGATAAAAAGGGCATATGAATTTCAGAAATGGTCTTTACAGGATATCAAATTTAAATGGGCCACTTAATGGAGAATTTAATGTTCTGTACAGTGAAAGCTTGCTGCGTGCATTCCCTGTGTAACAAGTTAAATGGCTTTAAGTAACTGTGCTTACAGTGCTCAGCGAGACCCAAGTATATAAGAAAATCAAGCATCATATTCTTTAATTAATATGGCTAAAATGCTGGTAAATTCACAGTCACCATACTTTAGGTATTTGACAAAAAGTCCCCTATTTACACTGGATAATATGTACACATTTGGTTTGTGGAATGCTCCACCATCTTATCAATTTCTCCTCTGTGAAAACAGTAGGAAAAAAAACTCTCCTAATCATCATAGAAATCTATATTCCCAGCCATCAATACATCTAAATATTTGGTGTCTGGATATAAAGAATGAAGTGTCACTAAGTTGGTTATGACTGCAATAATGTTGAATTATTGGGATTCCTTTTTAGTGTCTCTCTTAAGATCTTCTTAAGGGTGGTGAGATTAAAAATTGTGAATTTCAATAGCTGATGACTTCAGTACATGTGTGTATGTTTGCAAGTATGTGTAAATACATATGTATATATAAAACTATGCATATATTCCTCTCCCAGATGACAGTGATTCTCTATGCCCAAGACAATAAAGGACTCTAAAAACCCAAGTCTTCTGAGAGAGCCGAGCATTCACCCTCACATCCTCCAGAAATCAGGATTCTCTCATTTTGCAGGTAGTTTTGTGGTAACCCCAAATCAAGACAGTTAGGGCCACCAGCCACATTTGGTGCTCTAGTCCCTACTGCTGGAGCTCATCTACAGTAGATCTGCCACTTGTCTCTGCTCTGGATGCCCCTCGTGTCTGAGCAGAGCTGATAGGAGTTGTCGAGGAGCACTGGGCAAGGCAGCATCTCATGGCTTGGTAAAGGCATGGGGGGTGAGGATATGTTCTCCAGTCAGACAAGCTCACACATGCATGAAACTGCTGCTCTCTTCTTGTGTTGTTACACTGGGGTAGAGAGGAAAGGGCAGGCTCCCAGTGTAGGCAAGGTTAAACCCAAGCTCTGCAAGGGGCATGTGGTAACTGCATGCACCAATAGTGACTGTTAAATGGTGTTTTAGGGGAGTGTTTTTATCCCTTTGGGCTCTTCTTTGCTTCCATTGTCTTCTTTGAGGTATCGACAGAACAGTGTAGAAATGGACATTTTGATTTTCCCAAACATGGCTCTTTTTTAGGTCATCTGCATCTGGGGGGGGGCGGGGGCGGGGG
>JASSUY010032077.1:12592-34047 GCA_032466535.1 Forpus xanthops
TCTGCCCCCCCCCCCCCCCCCCCACCTCTTTGGCTTTACTTGCTCACATCAGGACCTGTTCTCGAGTCTCTGGCAAGCGCAAAGAGAGCAGACCACCTCCAACCAGAGCAGAGGAAGCCAGAAGAATGGGAACCACCTTGGTTATCCCTACAAAGGAGGCAAAGATTGAGTTCCCCAGGATGGCACCAAACTTGCAAAGCCCATTGAGGATGCCAAAGGCTGTTGCCCTGTGGGAAAGAAAAGCAGAGAGCAGTGGTTAGGAGGGAGGTTCTCACTGTAACTACAGAAGATCTGAATGGGTGATTATGTGAATGCTCTTGTGTTCCTCAGGCTACGCTTCAAGCAAGTAAAGCCAGGCAGAACAGATAAAGGGATAAATAGATATTACTGGTTTGCATGTCTGTATGATTAAATGGAATGTCCGTGTGTATTTGTTTCTCTTTTTCATCTTAGTTTCTCCCCAGTCCTGCAGTGCCCCACTATGTCAGCCTTTGGCCTCCTCAAATACAGTAGGACACAACCTGCTCTAGAATTAATCAAAGCCCTTCTAAGTGCTTGCAGGAGTGGGTTGTCATCAGGGAGCCGAGGATAGCTCTCCTCCAAACCCTGCTTCTTCACCCAACAGCTAAAAGCACACTGTGCCTTCAAAGCACAGCTCTTCTCCTTCAGGCTTCCCCCAGCAGCCTGGAAAAGGCAAAAAAGGCTTATAATGATGTTGTGAGGAAAGATACAATCTGCAGCACAATCTCCCAAAGTTTCCTGTGCTGCTTCAACTCTCAAGCCAACCTTTGCCCATGGTTGTCTCCAGGTTGAGGAAGGGAAGGCTGTCACAGTGATGCGCTATGACAAGAGGCTGGAGGATACATTTGAAAGGCCAAAACTCTGTGAACACTCACAGAAATGACAGTCTCTGTGTTTTATCTGTGTATAATTTCCATACACCCACAAGACTCCCTGTGTACAAGCCACCATGCATGCAGAATTATGCTTGTGAATGTCTGTGCAGATCCAGTAGGACTACTCAGCCCTTAAGGACTGGTGAAGATGAATACAAAAATACACCTTCCCCATCTACATGTATCTAGAGTTGCTTTTTCATGGAACACCCCTCTCTGGAGATACTCAAAACACACCTGGATGTGTTCCTATGTAACCTGCTCTAGATGACCTGCCGTGGTAGAGGTGTTGGACTAGATGTTCTCTATAGGTCTCTTCTAACCCTAATGATTCTGTGTGCACTAAAAGGACAAAGTCAGAGGATGGAGACTAAAAGGAACAATATTCTGAGCACCTTTTGTCGGTGGGGTAGAGCTCCACAGTGATCACATCCAGGGCATTCCAGGCAGCAATGCTGGCCCCGCAAAAGAGGCACTGCCAGCCGATCATGGCCGACTCACTGTTGCCAAAGAAAAGGAAGAAGCAGCACACTGCCGAGATCAACATCGAGCCACCTATGGAGGCAACCAAAAGAAGAATGTTAGCACTGGTTTCCTCTGTCCACAGCTGAGCAAACATGTTTGTTGATAAAGATGGCTTTCGAGTGATGGTGCTTCATCCCAGAATGAATTAAATCTGCAAGAATTCAAAATTACTTTGATGCTGCCTATCATTCTCTGATGCTGGAAACCAGCCTGAAAATGTTCTCAATGACCATCTGATTTGCTGATAGTCTGCTCTATGGAGACTCTGAAGACAGGCTTCTTCCAGGCGAGTTTCCAGCATCTCAGGCTTCCAGATGGACCCAAGAAGAGCACAGGCAAGTAAATATGGAAGTCAGTGGGGAGGAAGAATCACTGTGAAGGCTTTTCATCATGAGTTTTGAGTGAAGAGCCTGTGCATTTCATATCTTACTGAAATCACCTGACACATTTGTAGTCCCAATTAGGATAATTTACAGTCAAATGCATTAAATACTTGAGGTCTCTTTTAATTATCAGAACATCATTAGATTTCATGGCACATTTGCACAGGAGCCATAATTTTATGAACACCACTGGGGGAGAAAGTGAGAGCGTTCATGCCTACTTAGGCAGAGTATTCAGAAGGATGGATAGCTGCATCCCTGACTTCTGCCCTGTTGGGGATTTCAACCTGAAAGATGCGATTTTTGCTGAGTTGAAGTACCTTTCACTGGCAATTTCTGTTGTTGCTTAAATGTCTCATTTACTATCAGGAAACCAAACAATTTGTTTGTTTGGGGTTTTTGGAATCCGTTTGGCACCATCCAAAATTGTTTGGATGCTGAAGTGGAACTGAAATACTTCATTTTGGACATAATGTTGCATCTCGTCTGCTGTGATGCTCTGCCTATGAAAAGATGCAGTGCAGGACTCCACACCCACTTCTCCCCCATGGTACCTGGCCAAACTACATCCCTCACTGTGCAGTGCTGCATGAGAGTCACCGTGTGAGCACCAGGAGATCTGCTGTTTGGCACAGGAGGGGATTCAGTGCAACATGATAAAACTGAAGTCCCAGCAAGCATATAATGCAAAAGAAAACTCAGTTTTCAAGTTAAGTTGACCAGAAGTATCATGTTTGACAGAGTGATACAGGTGGGATGCCAAAAGGCTGTTTCAATTGGAAATTCCACAGTGAAAAGTTTCAGCATGTCATTACTAATTTTTGTCCTGTACTTTTCAATCAAGCATTTAAGTTTCCAGCTGCCAGCTCAGTTCCAGATTAAAGTGCTGACCTGTTTGCAGGGTGGGCAATCTGATTCTCATTCAGCTTGCTTTCTTTCCCATAGACCCTCTGGCTTGTTAGGGTCTTTTCCAAATTCACTACACAAATGATGAGGGTACCTTCCTGACACATCGGTGGGGTCACCTTGCTTACCTTAGCCTGTCTGATGGTGAGGCTGAGCTAACTAAACTACCCCCTGCTCCCAAAAGAGAGGTGAGCTCAACAAAGTGATTCACCCTTACCCCTGAGCTACATAGCTGAATTCATTAAACTCCCTTGGCTTTCCCTCAAGGTATGATTTCCATAGTACGTGGGGAGCAAGGTCTGAACCCTGGGGGGAGCAACACCAGAAATTCCCAAAGTAATCATCAAGCTGATAGGGTGATAACTTATTCCCATAATGCTAAAGGGATTGGCTCTGACACGATCACTTAATCTAACATATGCTCTATGAAGCTGTTTGTAAAATCATTTGAAAATCAGAAAACCAAAAGAGGGAACTGCTGGGCTGTCAAGCAGCCACATCAAATAATCTTTGTGAATATTCGCTGCTACAAGAAAAGTGCTTATTTATACAGAGTGCTACAGATGTCAGCATCAACAACACCAAGGGGTCCTGCTTCAGTTCTGACCCTGTTGCGCTGCGCACTGGATAAACATACAGGCTTTGACATAAAAGATAGCATAAAAAGGGAGGGTGTCACAGATACACAGAAAAGCAAGGTGAGGAGATGGGGAGCAGTAACTTGTTCACTGCCAGAGTAGTTCCCTTGCCTCACCCTAAAGCCTTTAGACCCTTCTGCTGTATTTGATATGGGAACAAGTCATCCCCACCTGAGCCATCTCTGCTTTCATCACTGTGTGCAGACGTAGCAAGACCTTCACAATAACCTTGGCTCATTGCAGAGCCATGACCTCCTCCATGCACCCACTATCCTCACTCACCGATCATCTTTATCCTCCCTATTTTGTCCATGAGTAATGCAGAGATGATGTTGCCTGGCAGCACAGACAGGCTGCCCAGGAAGCTGACCAGGTAGATCAGGAAATCATTGTCCTCCTCAAAGTCCAGATGGCATCCTTCCTTCTCCTTCATAAAAGTGCTGTTTATGAGCCTGCAGTTGATGAATTTGTGTTCATAGAGGTCTGCGACGGAAAGAGGCAAAGGCTTAATCCTGCTTGATTGATCTCAGGATAGATTAATAAATATTACACTGCTTATGATCATCAAACACAGGTGGGATAAAAATGTATTTTAAGCTGTATTTGTTGCATTGAGCTGCTAAAGTGCTAAGCATTTTGCCATTACTTTAACCTACCAAAGTCTGAGCCCAGTCTTTTGCATTTCTGATGTGGCAGCCAATGATGCCAGAAGCTATGTGGTTAAAAACACCAATGAAGCAACCTGAAAACTCCTTCCAAATACATCACCCTCTTTTTCCCATCATCACTCTCATTACCCAGCACACACACAGACAGACAGATCCCTATCATCCTTTTCCCTAGAATGTGATAAAACAGTGCCTGATTACTAGGAATGGAGAAGAGACCATAGCAGGAATCTCATTACCGGTATTGTAAAACACAGTATTGATGATGGTGCAGTTTTCAAAGAAGGTCTCGCTGGATGTCACATCTTCAAAGTAGCACTCTTCAAATAATGAATGCTCAAATCTCACTTCCTTGAACTTCATACCAATAAATCTGTGAGCAGGAAACAGAACTTCACTCTGTGCTTTAAGATATTTTCTACACTGTATAACACATGAGGGCTGTTTGAAGAGACAGAGAGTAATGGCAATTTCTAGGGTCACTTACAGGAGAGGTGTTGCTTGAATGCAAAACTGACCTTGCAACTCCATACCTACATATTTTGTATGTTAATAAGAGAAAAGGGTTTGAAAAGGGTTTGGGTTCCTTTTCAAAGAGAGATGGACCTTTAATGCACTTCTAGGACTGAGTGGACAGAAACCCTCTCATATTCAGTACAAGTCCATCTGAAGAAGACATGTTTCACTCAGTGCATGGCATTCTCTTTGTGAGCTGACCTTGCTGCCTTCTTTATCCTGCCCCTTCCTCCAGTATAAATAAAACCAGGCATTGTCAGGAGCCCCTTAAACCATTCAGTGAAAGGCTTCTGACAGTTGTTCAAGCTTAAAGTGATTTTCAAGCAAAAAAATGCTTCTAGAGAGTAGGAAGATTATCTGAGTTCTGCTTGTACTCATCTCTGTTCGAGGACCATTGCTTATCATGTAGTGAAAACAGATTGCACTAAAAATAATCAACTGTGTCAAGTGATTGATTTCTCCTCTGATGGGAAGCTTGACATGTCTGACCTGCCTGCCTGAAGCATGACACAATATTGATTTACCTGTGAAACTCTGCAGGGACACTGAGAAGATGGATTAGTTAATGCACAGGCATGTTTGGAAGAAGTAAAGAGCTATTAAGAACCACCATTATTGCTGTAGTTAAAGAGGCCACAACTGTCACCAAATAACATATACCTGTCACCTTCTAACATATACCCAGAAACCTAATTAAATTGGGCACTTACAACACGGTGTAGCCTGATGGCTGTTTACACCAGTAAATGAGCACTGGAGGGTTTCTTCACTGAAGCTACTAATAGATATTATTACTGCACAAAATACCACAAGAGGACTGTTCAAGTCTTTTGCTCCATGTAGAAGGTCTCATAGGTTACAGCAAAACTTGTTATTCTGCATTTGCTCAGTGAATGCCACTGATGTATTTACTCCCAAAGGCTGTTAGAAGCCCCTTTTCCTGCAGTTTGATTTCTTAATATCCCTCTTTGAAGGAGCTATGTAGCAATGGCCTAGTGTTCAAAGGAGTTTTATCTCACAGCCAAGGGCCAGAGGGAAAACACAGCTATAAATCATACTGAGATGTGCTCTGGGTATTACTGGAGTGCAGCTTCATCAGGTTTTGAGTTTTTGAATTGGAGAGGACCAAGGCAAGAGAATAGTGATGTACACAGTTTCATCTTCATCCTTCAAGATGCTGAACATCCTTAATTCTCCATGAAGTTAGTTAAAATAAACATCTTCTCTGGGCATAAGTTGATGGTCCCCAGTCCCTGAATTTGACCACCATCCACTTCTTACTAGACTTTGTTTGGCTGCTTGATAGGCAGGGGAGTATAACCATAGAGGTTTAGGTCTGCACAATCAAACACAGCTCCTGCTGCAGGGAAGGTCTCTGGAAGGACATGGGGACACATGCTGGGGTCTGCCACCAATGTCTATCAGATACATGCCAAGGAAATTGAGACAAATACTTTCTGAGAGGAGAAGAACAACCTGGTTGGATACTGAGGTATGGTTTCACCTGTGAAGATTAAAACAATGCACGTTTTGTGCAATACTGAACATGCAGTGAGACCTCCCCACATTGTGCAAGGCAGCTGCAGTAACACCAGTTCCAGTCTGGGGCAATGGGATCTCCACTGAATTTACATAGGGGTATTTTCCCACACATTTTATTGGTATTTAGAAGAGTAATAACAGCTTGCTATGAATCACTAGGATTTTAGTAATGTGGAACATAGAGTGATTTGGCCTAGGCTGGATGCAGCAGAGAACACCAATAGGCCCAGACCAAATAGAAGAACTGTTGTCCTGCCAGAGTAACTTCACTGACTTCAGAGCTCTAGAAGAGAAAGTGACACACTCATTCTGTGGCTGGTGTGGGAGAATCACACCAGTACAATTGGCCGTGACATAGCAAACACTAATGGGCTGTGGGATGGAGAGCAGGAGAAGTCATATCAAGAGAAAATAGCTTTTTGCTTTAGCAACGCAGCAGAAGCAGTTTCGTTGCAAGTGATGAGCTCTGCTGCCCAAAACCAGTAGATGTCAGTGTGTGCTAAGGAAAGAGAAGTAACCTCAGCATCCCCAGCACAGCCGGTACCCACTGCCCTCCTCCCAACAGATATCCCTTTGGATCTGCAGATGGTGTGGCTGAGGCAGAGCATGTGAAAATCAGGATAAAAAGGGTATCTGGTCTGTGGAAAACTGCCTTTGGGATTTGAGAGGTACAGACTTTGTATCCAGAAGAACAACAGATTTACAAGGTGGTGAAAAAAAAACCCAGTCTATCTATCTAAAGGCTTTCTAGAAATGAATTTCAGTTCACATGCATCAAACCAAGTTCTGTTCACTTACTTATCATTTCTGTATTCCCCATTTCTATGGATCTGGTTTTCCAGGGTGAAATTAAAGGTGAAGTGTGACACTTCTTCCTCATCAAAGACCTTCACTCTGGATTCATACGCCTCTTCTTGGAGATACCGGATCATATCAGGGAACCAGACAATAAGGCCATAGTAACTGTAGTAGGATGGGAGACATACATTAGGGATACAATGATCTACCCCATACTGTGTGTACTTGTTAAACACCTAACGCAAATACATTTCTGATACACACAGTTGCTTAGCTCTGACACAGGACCAAGCAGAGTGCTCTAAACACTCAGCTTATCTCAGAAGCACATTGAGTTAAATAAGTACCTTACCTTAAGGCCATTGTAAACCAAACCACAGCCAGCATCAGTGTGTTCATCCTGTACTGAGCTGTTAAACAATATAGCACATTGTCCCAGACCTACAAATCCAGAAGAAAGAATTAGCTGCAAGGACACCCTAGCAGATACTTTCTGAGTGCATCATAAATCTAATGTCAGTAAAAAGGGCTCACAAAGGGTTCAGATGTGTGGCTCACGTTCAGTGTTTGTTCAGAATTGTATTTATCAGGATAAATGGCTTACAAAAAGATCACTTATTCAGCTATGTGCTATGAACCCTCTCTAATGAGCTGGAGAGTATGACTAGGGCTGAGCTGGGTGATGCAGCGTCTCTCTCAGGTCGTACCAGTAAATGTGGATATGAGCCTTTTCTCAGACCCTCTGACTTTCTCTTTTCAAATACATGTGTGGTCTTGGGGGAGCTTTCAAGCCAAGCTCCAAAGCTCAGTGAAGAGCAAAAACCCAAATGGAGCTGGACCTTTAGGAGGGAAAAGATGAACTCAGACCAGGATGGAGCCGAGCAAAGCAGGAGGCAGACCAAAACCTGCTCACCTTGACCTATTGCAGAAAATACTGCCAAGAATATGAAGGGATGTAACCCATGCTCCTAACTTGCCACAGAAATATAGTAATAGTATAGCACCTGTATTGCTATTAAATAAGACTCTCTTTTACTTAAAGCTCATCCTCCCAGACTAGATCTAGTAAAATTTTCTACTAAGTTCTGCATGGGCATAGGTAAGCAGCATAGCGTGTGACAAGTTAAATTAGCACATAAGGCAATATAACCTTGTTAGAAACTCAACCTCAACAAACACCCTTTTGAATCCACTGTGGTAAATTCATTTCAGCTTAGGGAGGGGAAATCAATATGTATCTGTTCAGAACAGTCAATGCCTGGGGCTTGTCCTGGAAGCTCTGTGCAGCAGGACTACCATGATGCTCACAGGGGCACTTTGGGTCCTGGGTGGTAGCATGGCGGGCTGCAGATGTACCCATCTGCATTGAAAGTGCAATCAGATTACAGCCCTTTGCAAACACCAGGAGATATTCTTGAGTGAGAAGCAGGGTTTCAAGGCACAATGACCTGAAGCAATGAGGTACTGGAGCCTCAAAAGCCCTTGTGGGATGTTTTTTTCTTCTCTTTACCTGTTTAAAAGTAGTTGAGATTCTGACCATCCACCGCTGGTACCAGGTCCCTGTTGAGCTCTGGATTTCAATAAATTCATCCACTTGCTTTGGAGTTTTGATGTAGGAAACCTGGGGGAAAGGAAAAGAAAAATTGGACTAAAGTTTCCAGAATTGATCTTCAGTGGATTTAAATTCCACTGCCCTTTGGGCAACAACTCCACCAGATATCCCATACTATCTTTTCCTTGAATGCTATCACTAACAAATGAGCTAACTGATTCAATTGCAGCAAGAGATTTTAGTACAGAAATAAGCCAGTCCTCCTTCCTTCCTTTCATCCATTCCCCCATCCTTTCTTTCTCTCCTTCCATTAAATATTTTCAGTACACCACATCCACTTCAATTTATCACCTAATGTGTCTGTGTTGTACCTTCTTATTTCTCTATGCCTTAGGTTCTCACAAGAAATTAGGACCTGGCAATTACACTAAAAGTTATCTCCAAGATCAGCTATTTGTATTTGCATCTAACTGTGCCCTCAGGATCTTTTTAAAGACAACTGGCAGGAATGTTTCTCATTCAGCACCTTTTAAGTACCACTGGCAGAACTGCTATGATAAATGAATGTGTAGATGGGAATCTCTGCATCTGAAAATGCATCCTGTCATCAAGTGAGCCCACACCACCCAATCAATTCACTTAACTAAAGCAGCCTGAACACTCAACACTGAGCCCCTGAACTGGACTGATCAAGAAACTTTTAAAATAGGACCCAGAAAATATTTGCTCGGTAGCTTTAAGTGAAGGACATATCCAGATCTGTTAGTAAATACGAGAAGGAGGTGAAAAGTTACTGAATAAATCTCCAAGTATGAATGAGCGCTTTGGCTCAGCTCTTCCAACTCCTGGCACCATTTAAATGTCAGATCTGGGAACTGTCCCGGCACCAGCTGACTCACCACAAACTGACAACTTCTGGCCTATCAGAAAAACGTGGAATCTGACAGTTTGTGCTACACCAGCCACACGGATTGCCTGTCCATGCCAGGGGATGTCAGCACATGTTGAGTCAGCCGGTGTGCCACACCTTGAGGTGTGATATTGAGATCGGCTCATGCTGTAGCAGTCATGACACTGTTGGATGGGGTAATGAGCACTAATGGGTGTTGTACAGCTGCTCCTTCATTTTCCTACTCAGTTCAGGCTCACATAGCGCCATACTTTGAGACACAGATATATATACACACACACATACATACACATTAGAATTTCAGGCCTCTTTTCCTCCCACCATGCAGCAGCACTGGCCAGCCCAGCTCAGCATTACAACAAAGCCAGGTAGGGATTTAAAGAGAAGTTTTCTCTTTGCTATCAAGGCTCACATTAGTCAAATGGCTAGTAGCCTAAAAATGACCCATGTTCATTGATTTCCTACCTGAACCTGCACTCATTTGTCATGCACAGATATTAAACTTTAATTTTCCTGAAGGATCACTCCTGAGGAACCCTGTTTCAAGACAATCATTTTAAACACAGAGCTTTGCTCTCCTTGCTCAAAAAGGCATTTTACATATAATCATATCCCCTTTTCTCCATCGTTTAAGAGCACACATCCTCTCCTCTCTAAAAGCATAAATCAAGAGCTGTTCCTTGGCTGGCGCACTGGGAGCTTATAACTGAATAACAGTAATTTGCACCTAACCCCAGCATACACCTTCTATCTGATTTTACTACTAATGAAGTCTAGTGGTGTGACCTTTTTCAGAACAAGCATCAGACTAATGAGTAATAGCCAGTCATGGCACTTTCCCTTGGAGGGGTTAAAGACTGGGTATGAGGCAGGTGGAGTTTGGGAAGCTCATTAGAAGGTAAGTGAAGTTTAATCAGAGTTTGATTAGAAGCCAGAATGGAGAAAGGAGTGACTTAGATCTCCCACATGATTAATAACTCTCATTTGGTTTTAGTCTCTTAAAGCAGACTAATTATCTGTGTGTGTAATTGGAAATTCACTGGTCTAATGCTATAGAGTAACACTAGGAATGAAGAGGACTCACTGCAACTCACAGGATTTACTAACTCTTGAATTAAAATTAGACTGACATCAAACATTAAATACAAAAAATGTAACTCAAAGTATTTTTTCTGATTATGAGCGGAGTTTACATTAAAAGAACCTTAAGGAGGAATAAACTGGAGCTCTGTTGCACTGAGGAAGACATGTCCAGCTTTTACATACTGATGACTTTGTTAAACTCACCGTAAACACCCTCTCTGGCTCGCCCTTGGCCCGCATGTTGGTGTCATGAACTTGCTTGAGGATCATCCAGGCTTCATCATGTTTACCTATCTGAAAGCACCAAAGAAAGGAAAACAGATGTTGGAGTTGCCAGCTCTGTAATTTATCAAAGCATTGAAACCAGTTCTAGAGGTCCAGTGTAGTGAAGAAGCACACATACAGCACTGGCTGCATTAAGGCAAAGAGCTGAGAGCACAGTTTGTATCCACAGAGTGCAGCCTCTCTGTGCTGAAGAAATGAGTTACCCTAAAACTGGCTTAGGCAGGAAAGGAGTCAGGAACAGAGCTTTCAAACCAGATAAAAGAAAAGGGAATGGATGAGATTTAGGGCTCTAACCACACCTCTGGTAAAGACTTGCAGGGTTAACATGTGCTAGGTATTGCCACATTTTACATCTGTGAAATGGGAATAAATACTTGCTTAATATTTCTGAGATGTATGCTTTACTCAGTAAAATGTACTCTGCCCTTTGCTTTTCCACCAGGATTCGTTAGTTACATGCTCAAACTCTGTGAGATGTTTTCAAAATGCCTTTATCTGACTTAGAAAATTCCCAGCCCTCACTGCCTCCTTTCTGTACCACATGTGCCAGTAAACCACTATCGTGACTGACCCCATAGTCTCTTATCTTTGGAGTTTAAGCAATCTGCAGAGCTAGTGTAGACCCTTTTGCCTCTGAGCTTGTGCTATTCATGTTTGATGGAACAAAGACAGGCAGAGGGTGACGCATTAGGGACCAGCTATCCTCTGCTGATATCAGACTGCCACATTCAGATGAATCATCTTACCTCCAGCAAAAACCGTGGGCTTTCAGGCATGAATTTGAGTGCCACCAGGGAGGCGATACAGGGCAGAGAGCAGACAAGAACAAAGACTCTCCAGCTGTGGAAGTGGTACTTGGTTCCCATACTGAACCCCCAGCCTGGAAATAGAAAAAGCCAAAAAGTAAAAATACTGACAAAGGCATTCTGAGTTTTTGTCTCGGAAAACAGCTCTGAGATGGGGACAGGTTGGGAATTTGCTATTCTTAGTAATGATGGCTCTTAGAGGTTCAATAGCATGCTCAGTAGACAACAGCAACTGAGTTCATGTTCATTACAGAAAATGGGACATACTTGCTTACGCTCTGCCTTTTAAAAACCTTTTATCTTTGAGCTTAGAAATCACCTAGGGATAAGAATAGCTTCATGCAGATGTAAGGAAGTAAAGCTGGGAAAGGGTAGAGGAATCAAGGCTATAATTTATTGCTTCTCGGTGGTCTTATGAAAAGTTTCTAAAGGTTAAAGCTTCTCTGATCTGAAAGGCACATTAGAGACAGCTCCTTTGGTCTCCTGCATCACACATGGCTTTCACGTTTCATGGAAGCAAGCTGGGAAATTAATTTTGTTTATTTCCAGACCTACAAGACCTGAGCTGGGATTCAAACTTAGAAGACTCAAGATCTTAATCCTGCATTTGAGATTCCCCTTCTCCCGCTCTTTTCCTGATACCTAACCAGGTCAGCTATTCCCCTTCCAAGGACTAGAAAGTACAGCAGCGTTCTTACATTGCTCCTTTGATCTTCCCTAGGCTCAAATCTTAGAAGGAATGTTTAATTTTGTTCTTTTCTATAAACACTTTTATTCACATACTGAGGAAACCATCAGGCGGTTTTTTGCAGAGGTCTCATCTGAATCAGTCTCATGGTGTTCTACTCATTTCAACAAGTTCCAAAATAGTAGGTGGAACATGGGAAATCAAAAAGAGAAGCTATAAAAATACAACACCAAAAACCCATCTGAAAAAGAAATGTAACGGCAATACGTGAGGGCTTTTTAAAGCAAGTGTAGTTGCAGATAACAGAACTCTTTCAACCTGACAGCACTCTGCAGTAAGTTTGCCTGTTTGTTCCAACAGTTTCTGTCAAACCAATCAAAAGTATGAACAATTCTTTATGCTGAGTGTACTTCAAATGTGGTAAAAATGTTTTGATAGGTAAATGGCAGTTTTTTTTCTTCATGGTCTTTGTGCCCTGTCTTACTTTCCTCAAACAGGGTTTTGCCAACAGCTGGTGTCACTGAATACCAAGGGAATTAATCTTTTCCAGTAGATACTTGTTTCTGATGTTCTCCTGGGGTATACGCGAGTTACAAGGAATACCGCATGACATGCAGATTTTTGCTCCTCAGAGCACCAAAGTGTTCCAGAGTACACCCATCTACTTCCAGCTCTGGGCAGGGAACCCATTCCACTCCCATATCCACTTAGGGGAAGTCAGATGTAACTGCAGCCCATCATGTGCTGGTGAGATGTGCTGTCAGATACACAGCCTTGAGAGTGTTGA
This sequence comes from Forpus xanthops, assembly GCA_032466535.1. Taxonomy (NCBI): domain Eukaryota; kingdom Metazoa; phylum Chordata; class Aves; order Psittaciformes; family Psittacidae; genus Forpus; species Forpus xanthops. The sequence goes on from JASSUY010032077.1 coordinate 25,576, forward strand.
CACTTGGCTAAGGAAAAACTATGAGCTGTCCTCACTGCAATCATTTACAGCACACAGTAATTTTCTGATTAAAGTTACTTATTCTTGATAACTGGATCATTTTTTACAAGAAAATCTCAGTCCAGTTTTCCCTGGGTACACTGACATTCAGATTAAGAGCTCAAGCTCCGGCAGTATAATTCCAGAGGTGCATTTGAACATTCTAACGCAGCAAAGCAGCCCTCATCAGTTCTATTTACAGCCTTACTATCAATCAATCAACCTGCAGCCTATTTATCAGATCTTTCGTGTGCACTTCAAGTATCTGCTATTTTCAGTGTTGTTTATGCTGGGATGTGTAAGGACTGAATAATGCTACCTGTGTGGGGTTTTGGGGTAGTTTAGTGACGCAGGAATGTGGTGCTGTCAAAAATCAAAAGCACAAAGCAATTACCATAATGTGGGATGATGCTCCAAGCCATTGCTGAGGCAAAAATGCCACCAATCATCCAGAACATGCAAAGCCAGCTCAGGTGTTCCCCCCTCTTCTCACGAGATAGGAATTCAGAGAAATAGGCAAACACGATGGGGAGGGTACCCCCAATACTGAGGAGAAAAAAAAGCACATGGGAAGAATAAGAGTCATCTTCAATATCCTTGTAGGTAGGATTGCATATGTAAAGAGGGAAGGTCACACTCACAGGTGTGTTGCACATAGGAGGAACCTGTAGGAAAAATTAGTCTATCTCTTCAGCTGGACTGGTCTCAGAATTCAAAGATAAACATGGTCCTTCTTATGAAAGCTGAATTTCCTGTACAGTTTATATAAAGGCTGTGTAATGTCCTGCTATTCACCTAGACATCTTTGGGTTTATTTTGTGATTACTGATTTTAGGAAGGCAAAAGAAAGGCAGGCAATGGGAACTGCTGAGGGCCTCATTGGAGGCCCTGGCAGTGACAACTGTAAACTGAGGTGGGCATTTATCAGTCTTGTTTGCCAGCTGCACAATTCGGACAGTACAAAAAGAATGCCAATGACCAAACTTTCTTACCACTAACGATTTAAGGGTCAAGAGTGAGGTAATGCAAACACGTGTTAAACAACAGTGCCATCCCAGCCTGGCACCAGAGATGCTTCTCCCACTCTGCCTTCCTTCTCTCACCCCATACACCCAAACTCCTGAGCCATGATGAGATTCCTCCAGGACGTGGCATGGATTCACCAATTACCCACCCGAGGCCCGAGATAAGGCGGCAGAAGAGGAAGAATCCATATCCCTGGACGAAGGAGGAGAGGAACGCGAAGGCAGCATTGATTGCAAGTGATATGATGAGGCATTGCTTTCTTCCCAGTTTGTCAGCAAGGCCTCCCAGCATGACAGCCCCCACCATCATTCCTAAGTAGACTATCAAGCCTAGAATTGAGAAAGAGAGACAGTGAGTTTTGGAAACCAGGTGAAATGGCATGGAACATAGACACAGATTTCAAAGTGCCTGTACAGTACCTGATGTCGAGCTACCATACTATGCAATAACTTGAAGATACTCTCATCCCCCCAGATTAGCTATTTCATGTGCCAGAAACTCTATCCATTGGTGGAACCTAGCTTTCCCACCTTGTGTCCAAGAGTCTGCATCACTTCCTACTGCACTGCTTCATGCAATACAGATATACCCTCATTTGACTAGACCCATATCTTTCTTTCCCAACCTCGCTGCTTACATATCCCCTGCACGTAAGCAATGGCCACACATAAGCAGCTTAGGATGCACGTGTCCCAGCTATGTGCCACCAATGATACAACAGAAGTCTGATGTCTTAACCCCACTAAAACCCCTGAGCACAATGGGACTGAGGATGTGTGGGGCTCTCTCTGGCTGATATTTATGCTCAGAAAGCTGTGAGAACAGAGAGATTGCTAAAGCATAGCTAATTCTCTTTGCACATTACCTATGTTACAGATGCTTCCTTTGCAGCATATCATCTCCTCCACTCTGTTTTTCCTAGCTTTATCTGAAAGGATCATCCTGTTACTGAGACTCACCCGTGTAGTACAACTACTTCCTTTGTTACTGAGCCAAGATCTGGCATTTACCTAGAAGTCAACTTCTGGATGAGAGTGCAGTCTTGATCTGAGAATTCTGGGGGAAGGGAGAGTCTATAGCTTGTCTTGACAGTTTACAGAGTTATTGCTCTGACATTGTGAAGAAAAATGAATTCTTCTTTTTAACTTGACTTCATTAGATCTTCTACTATGGGGTCCTCAAAATACCATTTCAGAGACTACACTTAGTGACAGGCTGAATAGAAAAGAATAGGCTCCCTGTACGCAGCTCACTATGTGCTTATGATTCTGGCCTAGAAACCATAACAGTTGTTCTTGGCTCTTCTACTGACATTGCCACCAGAAGGGTTACCTGCCATTATGTCTTTTCCTTTATGTGGGCATCAGTGCAACTAGCACCAATTAATAAAAGCTCAAAGGTGCAGGAATACTTTTTTTCCCCTATTTATTTTATCTGCTTTCCTGATGTGGAAATTTCAGTGAGCAATAGTCATAGGATGAATCACAAGTTATGGTCCTTTCGCTGGCAAGCACAGCAGGATCATCAGATATTAAGCATTAAAAATCTGATAGCAATTGGTGCCAGAGGTTTTGAAATACAGATCAACTAGAATGAAATGATTTCTACTGCTGTTAAGGAATAACATCTGGGAATTGATCAGATGCAGCAGCTGGCTCTCTATGGACCAGGTCTTTGAAGGCTGTATTGGCCTTTGGGCTTCAGAGTTTTGTTTTAGCCTCATCTGTAAACATCTCTTTGGGCCAGGAAAGATGTAAGCATGGAAGGGATCAGGCAGGATCATATGTCTCCAAGGCTCCTCTGAAAAACCCAGATGAGGCAAGACCAGAAGGAGTCAGATTATCAATGTGTGGATCAATGCTGCTGAAGTCATACAGTGCAAAAGACAAAGCCCTTCATGCTTTGCTCGCAATGTATGTCTGTGGCTGCACCTGACTTAGCATGGCAGGACCAAAACCCTTAGTGACCAGGGGACTTCAGGATGCTCCAGTGGCTCTGACAGCTGCTGACAAGGAAGGCTTTGGGGCAGCACACCCAAGAACACTGTTAGTACATCAGCACCTCCTTGGCTACTAAGCTGTGTATGTGTCAGTGCTGTCTCCTGCAAGCTAGTGGTCCACAGAGCAGCAGCAATGTCACCATCACCACCTTCAGAAGATGCTGGTTTCCTGAGGAGCAGAGAAGTGAAAGTGGATGTTCTCAACCTCGTGTATCATCTTGGACACCACAAGCAGGATAAGCAGGATGATAGTCTATGCCTATATGCTACACAGTCCTGCTGTGGATATCCTGATGGGGTTTGATCATGGCTGGATATGATCCACAGGAGCTGAACTATGTCAGGATGGAGGAATACCTGCTTGCTGGAAAGCTGAATTTGCAGTGCAGGGAATTCTTGAAGGAAAAAATTAGTCTTGGAGATTTTTGGAGTCTGGGGGCATGTTAGGTTCAAGACCCATATGAGTAGAGGCTGAAGGAAATACTCAAGAGAAACAGCAGTGGTCCCTGTTTCCCTGACCCCTAATAAAGGCAATGGATGCTGAGCAAGTAAATACAGTGCCTTAATAGGAAACATTCCTATTCATTGACTGAAGTGTAGCTAAAAGCAACATTTTTCAGGCACGGTTGAAGAACAAACCTTTGGAGGCCTGTTCCTCACCTTGAATCAAGTGTTGACTTCTCTTGAGAGCTAACGTCTTCCTCACAACCTGTTCTGCCAAACATGCATCTTGGATCAGAAGGGGACAATGAATTTCTTCGCAATTCACTGATGTTTAAACAAGACAATCATTCTGATGGCTGAACGCTGTTCTGTGCCATGCAGCAAAGCTAGCTAAAGACTAATGCAAAGGGATATTTGGCAGCCAGTCCTGTCATTCTTTTGACTGCAAATGCCTACACTTGACTGGGAATGCATTACTAAATTAAAAGTATGCAGCAGAGATCCACTGAGCATTTGAAGGATGCTTGTCTCACATCGATCAGAAGTGGGAAAGTTTGGACTTCTGAAATCTCTCCTGCTCCATAGCAGGGTTGTGAGGCCACCTCTCTGTGAACAACTCTACTTTTTCCTATTCACAGAACGTCAAATGGACAAGTAGGATTTTGTGTGTCAAAGGCAAATACATGTTCTTGCCTCTTAACCGCCCTTGTGCCAGAACCATGGCACAGGATTTTGCCAGTGCAACTATACCTCCACCATAAGCATGTGGCTCTGTGCAATCAATACCCACATCCCTTGCTCTTCCCTCCTGACCTGAGCTGTCCGAGCGAGGTGAAATGAAGGCGTGTAAAGGTTTCACATGTTGATCTGCAGCAGTCAGAGAAGATACGTACACACCCGAGAACATGGGATCTCTTTTTCTATCAATTTTGGCCTCCAGTTTGCTGTTGAAGTGCAAATTATAAGCAAGGGAGATAAAAAACTGCGTCAGTCCAAAATGTTTTTGAAGGATGACTTTTAGTGCAGTGCTGTAAGTCTTAATGCTTTTACCTTGGCTCCTGAGCTCTATTTAATGGAGCAGCTCTGATTGCAGCCAGCAGACAGAAGTGATGATGCACCTTGTACTCACTGGTGCATCACAGCCACCCATCTGACAGTGAGCACTGCCAGCACAGTGGCTCACAGCACAGCTCAACCCACATGGAATGTGGCAGTGCTTGAAACAGGGCATCAAGAAGTGAAGTGGAGCTGCTTCTGTGAGCAAATCCTTGCAGATTCTGAATGATGAGTTCAAACTTGTGATGGAAGAGAGAGTATATCTCTGTAAGACAGTATCCACCAAAGCGGAAAATACTCCATCCCTCCCAGTGTTTAAGGCCAGTTTGGACAGAGCCTGGGTGACATGGTCCAGTGTGAGGTGTCCCTGGCCATGGCAGGGGGGTTGGAATTAGATGACCTTAAGGTCCATTCCAACCCAAATCATTTTATGATTCTATGAAACAGTGAGTAACATAAATCACAGCAGAGCTGTTAACATTATGAACTCAGAGGATGTGGCGTTAATTGGCTATTGTATGTGATAAATCAATGGATGGAGGCATTGTCCTCTAGAAATTTAAAACAAAGAAAATCTGTAGTAAAAGAAACCTCAGGGATGAGCAGATGCTGTCTGCTTGGCCAGTTTATGAAGGGAAAGATCCTGGTAATAAAAATGTGTTCTTCAGGGTTGAAACAAAATCAGCAGGATGCTTTATTATAATGGAGATGTCCCTTCTGGGAAGACTGCATGTCCTGGCCAATATCATTAAAACTATTGGGGCAGCTGCTATAAAACATTGTCATCTGGTGGATCTTGGGACCCAAAGTGCAGAACAATGTCAGGCTTTGCAGATTGATGTGTTCTGGATTAACAATAAGGTGGCAGAGACTCAGGGAAGAGTGGAATAGTTACTCAGCCTCTATGCAGGAGACACAGTCTTCTGGAGAGCACAGTGATGGTGGTTATCTCTGAAAGAGGCCAAGGTCATATGAAGGAAACTCTATTTTAAGGAGAATTAGACCAAGAAAAGTGGTCACTAAATGGTATTCTTTTGCTGTGTTACTTTTGTCCCCAAAATATTCCATGGAAAAATATTACAACAGTCTGTACCAGAAACTTAGCTTCAAACCACACAGACCTAGGCTGTGCTAGGAGGGTTCAGCTTTCAAATTAACACATAAAATGCTTAGGTGAAATGTTAAAGACAACTCTGAATAAGCCATTATTTGCAGGGTATTCCACAGGTAATGGAGTATAACGTATACCTGTGGGAAAGTCTGCAATAGTCTTCCATAAAACCAGTAGAAAACCAAAGAGTAGAAATTCTAAGAATAAATTTTGGGTTATGACTCATACGATGCTGAAGTTATAAGGAAAATATATGATTGGACTTATTCCCATTAGAAAAGAGGTAACATATACAGGATTTTCACACTGAGAAATTGATTAGCCTTAATGGAAGTTGTGTGCTCCATGCTAGACTGGAACCGTGGACTTAAAAGCTGAAGTTCTAGGAATAAGGAAAAGCAGATATAATATACAGCTACGTGTGTGCTACACAATAGTAAAATATACTAGTATTTTACTATTTCAGTATGATTAAATGTATACTTATAAGGAAAGAAAACATTCAAGATTTACCTAAATCTCCATCACAAGCATGAATTTCTTTCATTGACAGTTAATGGGATTAAAGTTCTTAAAAATAAGGCACAACTGAAAATAATCCCTTCCATGTAGTACAAAGACATGCAGAATAAATGGAAAATCTGAGCAGAAAAGAACCCAGCTCAATGGGAAGAATCAATTCTACAATCCCTGGGGCTGTCAGGAAAGTGAGGAGGCTGCCTGGGTCCAGGAGCAAGGCTTTCTCGCCTTTGCTGACAGATCTGCATGGAGCCAGTAACCGCAGGAATGTGGAAGCCCCTACCTGCTTTCAAAGCCCAGGCTACAATCAGAACAGTCCCATGGTAAAAATCAGGTTTTTAATGAGGGAAAGCATTTGGACAACAGAGAAGAATTAGGACCTTGTGTATCTTGCAATTCAAACCGTAATAAAAACAAAACCTCAAACACTCTTACTGGTGTAGAATCTGTTATACATGGGTGCATCTTATGGACACAAACAAAATTTAGAGGGGCAGGTCTGGGCAACGTGGGAGAGCGATGAGGCAAGGCACAGGATCGGATTGTCCGTAAGTAATACAAAGAGAGGAACAAACCAGTGATACACCTGACTGTCTTGTGCTCTAGCAATGGCTGGAGTGCCCCAGAACAGGGCACAGTATCAGCAGAGAATGACCTGAAGGTTGAGTAGCTTTTTTATCCTTTCTTCCTGAAATTCCTAATCTGCTTTTCCTTGTAGGCTTATCAATGCTTTCCCCATGACCTTGTAAACGGAAATCGAATGAAAGGGCTGTCTCATTGTGCTTGCCTTGTTGATTAAGTACAAGCAGAAAGACTTCATCTCCAGCTGATGACTCCGCCACCAAGAAACGGATCACCCATGCAAAAGGCAGCTTTTCCATTTTCAGAGCTCTGGGGGTGGATACCGGGTGAATCTGGCTGCTGAGATCAAGGGGATTCTGCACACGGAAGCCAAAGGTGGATGCGTGAATCCATGCGCGCTTTGACGCAGCACTGGTGAGGCAACACGCTCCCAGCGCTTCAGCCGGCGTTGCCAGCAGGCTGTGGGTGGCTGTTTACATTCAGGCGGCTTCACAGTCCCCCCACGGGACTTGTCCATCACTACAATATTCATGGGACCATCTGGTTTCCCCCATCCAACCCCTCTGCTAAAGCAAAGTTTTCAACAGAGGAAGCCAAACAAACCCTTTATTGTTAAATGAAAACCTGTTCGTGCTGCCTCCCGTCAGATGAAATTCCTGCAGTGTATCTAAATAGAGACACAGCCATCCCCCTATCAAACCTGCACAAGGTGATCCCAAATCACAAAACCACCTTTTTTTCCCCCTAAGATGTCCCTACTATTCAGGGTGACGATGCTCCTTTGGGAGCATTTCTGCTCAAGATCGAATTTGTGCCAGGAATTCATGCCTAGTGCTTGGGATGTGGACACAGGCAGGTCTCATCAGGACTTAGCTGGTTGCTGTGGTGGGGATCTGTGGCTATGAAGGTGCAAAACAAGCCATGGCAGAGCACGGGAGCCACAGCTGAGCTCCTCTGTGCTTGTTCAGGAAAGAAAAAATCAAGAGCTGGAGAAAACCCACGAAGCTTTGCAAAGGGGATTAGGATTTACTGTAATATCAGGTGATTTCAGGTCAACAAGAAGCTGAGGCCAGAATTTATCTCAGCTGATAATAAAACTTCTTCTTCACACAAGTAAAAGCAGGTGTATAGTTACACGTTCTATTTAACCTGACTCACATAGCCAAGCTTGAATTGCTGCCTAACTGCATAATTCCTAATAGGATCTTTTTCCTATACTTTTATTTAATGTTGTGAGGTTAAGAGTGTGTAAGATGATATTCTCCTTGAAATACTATTATGAAATCATAAAAGGAAAAAGGGAGCTGTGTGCCTGAAACCTCCATTTTATTCTCAGCCTTGGTGTGGCTGTTTTGCAGTTATGGGCAAAGCCCTTAAAAATGTTCTTGTCTCAGTTTATTGAACTGTGAAATGATGATAACGCAACTGGGGATCTGGGAAAGGCTGATTCTTAATCTGTGCCTTGAGTTCTTTACATGCAGGATGCAAAGAAGTTTAAAACATCACTGTGGCACCATTGAATTGTAGAATAGTTAGGGTTGGAAAGGACCTTAAGAACATCTCGTTCCAACCCCCCTGCCATGGACAGGGACACTTCACACTAAACCATGTCATCCAATGCTCTGTCCAACCCGGCCTTGAACACCACCAGTGATGGAGCATTCACAACTTCCCTGGGCAACCCATTCCAGTGCCT
>JASSUY010032078.1:1750-17144 GCA_032466535.1 Forpus xanthops
GTTATTAGTAATAAATTTATCCAGCCAAAACCAGGACAGGAAGTTAGGTTCCTCTTTTAGAACCTGGTTGAGGTTTATGAAATTTTATGTCGTCAACATGCAGAAGTCCTCATCTGGAAAAGAAGGCATACACTTCAGTGGCCTTAGAAAGATCAGGTAATTTTAAGATAATGTAACACTTGCTTAACTACAAAACTAATAGTGCAAACATGAAGTCTGTGGTAGGTAGGTGACCATCCCCTCCGGTAAATGTTTGCTGTGTCGTGCCACTGTATATGGGAAACAGCAACTTTCAGTGTTTTTGGAAATTCTGCAAGAGCAACAACCTTGCACTGTGTAAGATGATTAGTGTCTGTGTGAAGGAAAAGGTCCTTGGGAGGTTTTGCCCTGTATGGTGACAGCGTCTGCTACATATTAGCTCTGACTTTAAACTCATTGTGGCAAGCAGACTATGATGGTGATGTTTTTCCTGTAAGCTTGGTATATGGTTCCTTATGGGGATTCAGAAATATCCATGCTCTTTCACCTAATTCAAGCACTAAACAGAAGCATTAAGTTATGACTTCCATGAAAGCAAGAGACAGGAAGCTCTTGCCTCTATGAAAATTCTTACAGAACTAAGCAGTGGAAAAAGGAAGCAGTATCAGTAGGGGGCAACAAACCATCACAAACACCTATGTTGTTGACCAAGCAACGTCGCATCCTCACTGAGGGAGGCGTTTGTCTTATAACACGAAGAACTGCTTGTGTGAACGAATGCTTTTGTGGTTTTTTCCAGCAGTGTTACAAGGTAGACCCTGTTTCAGGAATGATAAAACACAAAAAACCCAGAGTATTATATATAGACACACAAAACTTTTCATGTAGTTTTTTGTGGCTTTATCTTTGTTCTAGTACAGTAGAACAATAATAAGATTAGACATTTCTGAATAATTTTCATTTCTAAATACCATGCATTTAACACTATAGTTAATATAGAATAGTTAATATAGAATATCCTGCTAAAGCCCATTCACTTTTTACAAATAAAGGTGCACTGTATAGGAGGGTTGGAATTTGAAGTTCATTGTCTTTCCTTCCATCCCTTTCAGTCTTGGCATGACTATAAGATGGCAGACATTCCAGAACACAAGAAAGATAGAGCTGTAAGTAAATTTTTCTCCCTTTTTTGACAGAAATGCAGTATTAAGTGTGCTCATGTAAAATTTCTTTATGAAAGTTTTTGATTATATGAGTGATCTGGAATGCATTCAGTAGCACTGGTCTGGTGCACTGTTCTTCAGGCCTCCCTGCTGAGCCTTTTCTGAACCTCTCCAACCTGTGATATTCTGGCGTCGTAATCTCTGAGTAAAGCTATTCTGACTATAGAAGAAGAATCATATAAATGCTCTCTGGACTTTCCCTTGATTCTCAAACCTGAGTCCTTTCAAAATAGCCCAGCAGAAAGCAGCATGTAAAGGGGGCTGGAATAGTAGGCTCGTACTGCCACTGCTGCATGCCAGTATAATCTGTGAATAACAAGCAGAATTCTGTAGATAAATTAGTGATGTATACTGTTGTCATGGTCTAAGCCCAGCTGGTAACTCAGAACCATGCAGATCCTCACTCATTCCACTTCTTCCCTGCTCCTGGAGAGTTGGGGAGGAGAATCAAAAGAATGTAACTCCCATGGCTTGAGATAAGAACATCCAGTAACTAAAGTATAACACAAACCACTGCTGCTACCACCAACAGTAATAATGATAAGGGAAATAACAAGGGGAGAGAATGCAGTTGCTTACCTCCTGCAGATCAATACCCAGCCTGACCTGAGCAGCAATCTGGCCTTCCAGGTAACACCCCCCCCCCCTCCAGATTATATACTGGGCATGACATGCTGTGGTATGCCTTGCTTTGGTTCAGGAGTCCTGTCTCTGCTTCCTCCCAGCTTCCTGTGTCCCTCCTCACTGGTAGAGCATGAGACTGAAAAGTCCTTGATCGGAGTAAACATTACTTAGCAACAACTAAAATATTAGTGTGTTATCAGCATTGTCTTCAGACTAAAGTTGAAAACACAGCCCTGCAACAGCTAAAAAGGAGGAGAAAATTGACTGCTACAGACAGAACAAAGGACACATGTAAATGATCTTTTCTCATACTGATTAAATAATGTGCACATTTCCTACTATTAGATAATTAGCCAGAGTCTGACTGTGAGACTCGACCTCAGAAGGCACGTAAAATGATGATCTTCTGAATTATCATATTTGTATTAGCAATTGGTTCTTGTAGCATATGCTATAAATAAACATGAAGAGAGATCATAATGTCACACACTCAAAGGTTAGGCATTCCTAAGTAAGGACTTTTAGGTTCTTCTGAACAGAAAACAGTTAATAAAAATAACCCCAGTTAGTTTGGTGACGTCCTAAGAAGCTATGTTGGTAACATTTGTGATTTCAAGTTTTACATTTTGAGAGGATTCTAGACTCCCATAGGACTTTGAAGAAGTGCCTTTCAATTACTAGTCTTAGTGCTCAAATTTCAACTTGCTTATCACAAAAGCCCCTTCTGAAAAGGAACCAAAAATGTTTTTTAGAATTGTAGGGACTTTTTCCACTGTGGACCTTTAGCTGTTGACAATTGTCTTAAGCTATCAGCAGGTTTCAAGGCAAGCCTGAGATTAATGTGATTGTTTAGGCCAGGTCATAGCTGAATGGAATTCTTTGATCTCACTAAAGGTTCAAATAAGTGTTGCTTCCATCTTAAAACTCTGATTCCAGTTTCAACTGCAGCTTTTTGTGTTACAGCTATAATGCAAAGGAGTGCAGAGACCTTCCTGGAAACTAAATTAGTAAGACTGCATGCGGGAACTGGAGAGGCATTAACAGAATAGAAAGCAAAAATATTCACCTTAAAATGAAATACTGTTTCCTTTGAAATTTTCTTTTGGATAGGTGTTCCTGTTGCACATGGAGGTCTTTTTACTCTTATCCTGTTTTATTATTTACCAAAGATTTTTTAACTTAGCTTTTAATCAAAATAAGGTATTGCATTCTCTTATATCTTCCCTACACTAGTTTTGACCAGGTCAAGTCCCTAAACTTGGAATACATCTGCATGGACTGGTAAATTCAGACCATTCAGTATCTGGTATGACTAAAAAGAAAGCAGCTAATCTGTAATTACTTTAAGTTTGAAACTATCTCTGTTCATCCTGATTCGGAGAAAACTCCAGGAACAAACTTGCCAACCAAGTTTTCTAGTTGACAAGCAGGTATTCTTTATTACAGCACGGGGAGACACGGGGGATAACTCCTCCTAACATGCATCCACTTATTGCTACACAGACAGTCATATAGCTACCAAGCACACATACATATTCATGAGACTACATATGGATTACGTCATTTTCCCAAAAGTTCCTCCCATGTGTACAAAAAATGTGGTGGGGGTCTCTGGGTTCGTTTATTTCCAACAATCTTCATCACTGCTGGCAGCCTTTGAAGTATGCCCAGTAGGTGCTTATACCAGCTTAATCGGTTCATTAACAACACAGACATAACAATCATCCTGTCCTCCTACTTATCAGTTAGTTTAAGTGCAGCCCATCCTGGGCCCCTGCCTTTCCAGATACTCCATACCTTTATGTCCTGCTCTTGTAGCCTGTTTTTCTTACACTCATTTTGTATGAAGGTCATAAAGGCCTAAACTATGTCAACTACAGCAGTTTATCTTGTACAAGGATTCTCAGCATGTTCTCTAGCTGCATCTCAGTGATTTTCCATTACTACTATTACAAAGCCATCAAACTTAACATTACTTAAAATTGATTCTAAAGCTTTATATTTTCATTTTGTAATTTTGTAAGCCCCCTTTTTCTCAATCCACACAGATGTATTCTAAGAAAAGCAAAATGAAGATCTAAATGAAGAAGTATCTAAATTGAATCTAGTTGGTTTTGTTTCTATTATAAATGTACAGACTAAGGTTTCTTTAAATTATCATGTCATTTTAGTACATTTGGTTTGGGCTGTTTTACTTGTGACCCTCAAGGAGATCTATGGATAGCACTGATACATACTAATTCGTAACATACAGACACCCAAAATACGTTTTTCAGGGTGTTGATGTAGCACAAATTTCAGAGTAGCCATTTCCTTTTAACCGACTTTTCCTGGGCTAGGTTGCTCCTTGCTTTATCTGAGCAGGGAGTTTGTGATAAGTATGGTAGAAGTTCACCTCCAGCATTTTAAACTGCCCCTTTGTGAATGCTTCTAGTCCGTTATAGAAGGGTTAATCCATTTGAATATTTACCCAGTTAATAGAGGGCAGAGTCAGCTGACTACTGACTTTGCCCTGAAAATTATTACACACATTCTTGCAGTCAGGAACAGCAGACAGGAGATTTAAGAAACTGGCAAGAGCACTTCTGTTTGTTTCAGAGATTGTTAACTTGTTAACTGACTGTGAGAACTTCCAATCTATTTCAGGATGGTGATGGACAGATGATTATAGTTCTCTAATGAAAGTAATTTAACTCATCTTTTTGTCTTTGATCAGAAACAACTGCAATTAAGTGAGGACTACTAATTGTGTAAGTTACTGTTCTTCAGCTGTTACTTCTCTCTCTGTTGCTGTTTAATTCACTGTCTGGGAAATTCTCATCCTTAGTTTCCAGGACTAAGATTCTGATCACGTGTCTCTGCATTCACAAGTTACAAGGTCTCTCAGACTTACTGCTGGAGTCTTTTCCCTGTTTTCAGCCATGGTATTTTTAATGATTAGTTTTAACACATACTAGCATGATTCATAAATAGATGGTATATTCTAGCTGAAGGCAGAAGAGCTTTTGTAGTTCAGCTCCAGATACTGTGATGAATGCAGCCCAGATCTAGACTGATCAGCATGGCTTTATTTAAAAACAGACAACCCCCAAATCCAAAAGTAAGCCACAGCCAATATTTCTCTTAAATAGTGGCATCCTCATGAGCCATATCAAAGCCTGAAAGGTATAATGAATAACATGTGACTCTTTCTCATTCTTTAAAAGTGCTTTTCATTTTAACTAGTACTGTTTAGAAAACAGTGGCTCTAAACCACAACACAGATCAGAAGGCTTTAAACAGGAAGCGCTCTTACCGCTGCTGCAGATCCCTGACTTCTACCCAGAGTAAACCCATGTGCTGCACAAAAAGCAAGAACAACGACTAGCCGATTAATCCTCCGGCAAGAGCCTGCTGTGGGAAGATCAGGTTGCAATCCTTCCTTTGTAGCTTTACACCACACCCCTTCAATGTGAATTAGTAGGGGAGGATCCTATTCAGCACTGATTCAGGAATTCTTTCTTCAAGAACTGTTGCTAGGCGTTTGGTGAGTACTTTGTACAGACTTTGTTTTATGTGAGAGGTTTTTTTTTTGCCTTTAGCTGGCACAATGATGTACCTACTGTTATGTTTTCTTTAGAATGTGGTAGATGGAGGAGTTAGATGTTTAGAATCAAAGTCCAGCAATGAATGCTGCAAAAAGGGAGACTTGGTTTTGTTTGTAAATTTGAAACTGTAGAACAATTAGTATATTTTTGTGATTACTAATAAAACTAACCTTTTGTTGTCAGAATCTCAGACTAAGGCATTTTGTGCTCCAAGACAATTCTTTGAAAGTAAGCCATACTGAAGATAAATATGTTAATTTTGATCAATAGCTGGAGTTTAGAAAAAAGCTTTTGTTTTTGAAAACAATTTCTCCGCTACAGTAGCTCAAATGGAGGCTTGATTCAGGCAGAGTGGTCTGCCATGCTATTTTAAATCCTTCTAAGGCATTTGATAAATAATGCTTGAAGCAGTTAATATTTTGACAAGTACAAGAATGTTTTAGGAGAATGAAATTAAGCTGACTTTATTATATGCCAATTTCACTCACAATGTATATAAAACCCTCAAGAAACTATAAACAATGAGGAAGGTAGTGAATGAGGCTTACAGTGGTGCCACTTTAACAAGTAAGCACCTCATCACCACTCCCCCCAAACCCCAGAATATTACTGGTGATTTGTTTTCATATTTTACTTGGAAGAATTGATATAAGCATCATTTTTAGTAGATGTGTAATTAAAAACAGTGATACTAGCATGTATTAAAGAAGTTTGCTAAAATTTAAATAACTATTTGTAGAATATCTAAGAGCAATTTAAATGAGGAAAAGACATGTAATCATAGGAAGAGTGGAGTAGGGAGAACAATAGTTATTTGTATGGAGAGCAGTATGTGAGAGGAGTATGTGACTCAGTACCCTAGAAATTAGTCATCAAAGTACTTCATGGAAAACATGTAAAGATATAAACCTTACTTCCTGAATGTCTTATGGCCATATGCAAAGACAGGAAGTCCAGCTGTCAGTATAGATACGAACAGCAAAGGCAGGCTGTAGGATTTGCTAAGCATATACTTAGGGAAAAATTGTAAACCTTTTCTGCTTGTTATATGTCTACTAGGAGAGAGCTTGTGATAGTTAAGGCAGCAAGTATCTACATCCATAGTTTATGTGTTTAAGCTGAATTTGAGAATTTTAAACACGTTGATTTAGTCTGAAATGCACACAGAGCAATGTGAGGAGGTAAAAATGATTAAAACACATTCTGCTGTGGTCTTTTCTCCTGTCAAGTATATCCCATGTGAAATGATTTGTTAAAAAGTAGTCATGTGGGTAACTGCCTTGATAATTTATTTGAAATTTTTCGTAACTTTTATGCTGGAACTTAACACTCTATTTTAAATTGACTTTCAGTAATATTTATGTTTATCCTTACATTGTGCATTGCAGTTTGTAATCTGGAGATTTAATGCATTTCAGCTGTCTAGAGTATTTTTGTGACCTTTAAAGTGCATTTAGCCTTTTTGTGCAGTGCCCACATTTACTAATATTGCTAATGAAAACTCAGTTGTTACTCATGCAGATAATATTCTAAATGGAGAATAATTGTAAGTTAAAGTTTTGTGACCTTCTTGACTCAGGATATATAGAACAACTAATGGGGCTGAATTTATCCATGATCTCACCTGAGAGTTAACTTTGAAAGTTTAATGTTAAAACCTTATAAATTGTTGGCATCTAATTTAGGGGTTAGTGTCAGACCTACAGGGCAATGAGGGAGAGTGTACAAAAAGGAGGCAGATACTCTGTCAGAAATAAAATTTTAAGAGACTGGGGGGAAAGTGCTCCAAGGTAGAGTGTCTAGGAAACAGAGCAATGCTGTAAAAGAGCAAACTTCCTAACAGGCTGTCAGAGAACATGTCCAGAGCCTTTAGTGAGTTTAGAATCTCACCTCTGTCTACACCAGACCCACAGTTACAGAAGGAGACTTACTTGGATTCAAGATCTAGCTTCAAGGACTGTTTACATATTTCTCCAAAACCCCTTCTAAGTGTATAAACTAGCACTCAGGTTGTTCTCAAGTAAGAGGGGCACTGATATCCTTTACACTATTCTTCTGACTGTGGATTTTGAGTTACTTTTAGGGCAGAGAGCACAGGTTGCTTCCACAGATATATCAGTGGGATTAGGATAATTTCTGAAAATGTGGATATTAAATCTCTTAGATAAGACATCAACACCATCTCCACATTCTGAGAATCTGCTTTAACAGCTGCATTTACTTTAAAAAGGTGATTCTGGCAATAACTTTCATTGCATTTTAAAATAAACTCGTAGCTGCTTGAAGTACTTTGTAACCGTTATGATCTTGTGCCTTCAGTACTCTGTGGGAATGTCCGCCAGAGTCAGAGCATGCGTACAGGAACAAGAAAATATATATCACAACCCAAAAATACAACATCAGTAGATGTTTGGAGCCTCAAGAGTTTTATGACTCTCATATCTCGCAATTTTGGAGCTTTTAAAAATATGTCTCACTCCAGTACTTACTAATGCTCTTTGGCCTACATTCTGAACAGTGATATTTTCTCTCTAACAACTAGAAGAAGCTGATGGGGTCTTCACATTGAGAGCTGGGAGGACTGTCTTAAAAAACCAGGGACAAATTACCTACTTGTGTGTGTTTCTGTTATGAAACTGTTTTTTGCAATAGGGACAGAGTGCCCCTGAGGACAGAATGAAGCAAAGCCATATGGGAAATTTTATGGTTCCTTTCCTCTCATAATTATTTCACAGCAAAATAGACTTATTTTATCCCCTTTAATTTTCCCTCACAACTCTTTTGTTCAGTTTCCTTAATTATTTCCTGTTGCTGTAAATACAGCTGTTTATTTTCCTCCTTTAGTATTGTTGATATCTTCCATGATGTGTGCCATTCATAACTTAAGTGTACCTCTGAAGTTAACGGGTTAATTTGAGTTACTGTTTACTGACACAATAAAACTAAGCATCTGAACATGTTAATTCAGGATATGATCTGGGCACAAGAAAGTTCAGCCTTCTTCCAGAAGCTAGAGCATTCCTTAAGAACTGTTTTTAAAACAATCACATTGAAAATGGGAATTGCAGCAAGCAAATTAGAAATGGGAATATTCTGTGAAGGAAATATTTACCCGCTACAGTTTTTATGCTTCACAGAAACATCTGCAGAAGTGTATTATGAAATGCTGAAGTTTGTTTTTGTAAACGTTTTCCAGTTTGGCTGAAAAAGCAGTCTTTTTTTCTCTGTGTTTGTACAGTCTCTAACATAATGAGGACAATGTTTTATGCTTTCAGCAGTCAGAGAAAAGGTAGCGTAGAAAGATGAGGCTGAAGTTTTCTATGCTCTAAGAATCATTTGATGAAAGCTTTAGGTCCACAGGATCATAGAATTATAGAACCATTTTCGGTTGGAAGGGACCTTCAAAGGTCATCTAGTTCAATCCCTCTGGAGTGAACAGGGGCATCTCCAACTTTAAGCTGGCACAGCCACTAGAATAAGCAGCGGCAGATAAAGGGTATATGACACTTTCTTTTCTATGCCAGCATTATTTTACGTTGGTTTTAAGTAATTGCAGGGTATTAATTTGATGCAGTCTGAATCGGGGGGCAATCCCATTGATTACTGGCAATTGCAACATTTCTAACCTGTGTGACGGTCTGAAGGTCATACACACATTGCAATAAAAATGTTTGAGGTGTCTCCAGCTAGGAAGATAGACAGGGTGCGCTGAACTTGTTTGTCAAAACTAGGAAACTTGTATTTTGATGTTTAGTATGCATGCAAAATGTGAGCTATGTGATGATGAGTTTACAAGAGGTTAATAGGTATGGTCAGAATCAGTCACAAGAGGCATCAGCATGGTAGGTAGTTTCCTTCTGTGTCTACCTGTTCTATTTCCACTTTAGTGAAATTGTGTAGTCTGTACAATGTGAAATTACACACAGCTGACTCGATAACAAATGTACAGTACTGAAATGACTCTCTCCGTTAGAGAAGGTTGTAGTAAATTAATTGGCCTCTAAATACATGAAGATTTATCGGTAAGCCCAGATGAGATTAAGAGCATACACTATACCTTTCCAGTCCAAACTGCTAGAAAAAAAGACAGGCTGGAGGTTTTATAATGCTAAAGTTGGAACTTCTGTGCTGTGCTCCTAAACCCATAACTAATATTGCTCCTAGGTTGGTTTTCTAGTGGCTTTTGTGCTCTGAGAATAGCTGTATTAGGATGCTGAAGGTATTCCTGTTTGAAAATACGTTTATGTGGCCTATATTTTTGCTACAAACTGATAGTTCCTGACCAAGTAGTACAGTTTTGAATGTGGTGGGTTTGTTGTTTTGTTTTGTATGATTTATGAAATTATGTAGACTAGGATTTTTTCTTTTTAGTGTACATTTAAAAATATGTTTGCAGGAGCAAACAACTGTATCCTTTCCCTCTTGAAAGCTATGTCACAATGAAAACAGGCTGTATACATAGAGTAGAGGTTTACCTCAATTGGGATGTAGCTAGACTAATGGATTTGCCACATCTAAATGTATTTTATTTTCTTATGGGTGGGTAGAAGTAGCTACAAAACCATTAGTCATTCTTGTCGCAGTTTAAGCCCAGCTGATATAAACCCAGGGCAGTTCTCCATCAAGGTATCACTAGTAGTAATGTGATTTGATGTAGGAAAATCCAGTATTCCAATAAAAAGTGCAGCGATTTTTAAAAATCACTCATTTCAGAGTATATAATTCACTTGAACTGTTGCATCAGGCATTCTGTACTGCATGATCAAGTTGTTAGGAAAATTACTTGCAGGCTACTATTGCCAAGGTATACTCTCACCATCTCTCTGCCTCCCAGAGTATATCCATTTCCCAGTTGTCTGGTAACAGATATTGTGACTATGAGGCCTAGACTGAGCCAGGTAAGAAGGGGAACTCAGTGGAGCAGGAAATCGGGGTCTGTAGATGCATCGCAAGAGAAGATGATTGAAGGCAGGATGGCAAAAATGCCAGGCGTTAGCTGACTAGGAGAAAAAATTAAATAGGTCCAGGAGCTAAGCTGGGATATGGAAAACAGTTTTAAAGCACAAGTGAAGGGAGTTGGCAAGGAAAGTAAAAAGGCAAGAAGTCTACAATGAGTTCTTATGGTAGGCTTATTAACATTGGTAGGTTTTTTGTTTGATTTTAAAACATAACGAAGTTTTCACTTATCAGTTGTCGTTTCAAAGCAGAATTTGCAACCTCAACAAAAACACAACCAAAATTGGAGTTTACATCTGAAACTGACACCTCCTCATACAATATTTCAGCATGAAAGCTAACAAAGTCCTTTTCTTTTTCTTAAATTTTCACTTCTCAATTTTCACTTCCCAGTTTTCACTTGGGAATTTAAGACACTGGAATACTGCAGCAACAAATCAACATTTATGCTAAATGATGATATATAGGTTACCAACAAAAATTCTTTCAGAACAAGGTGGAATTCTGAAGTTCTGATGAAGGAATCTGATGGAGTCTCTAGCCTCAGGACCAGTACAGATTATCAGGGCTGCTTCTGCCGGGCACAGGAGGAAGATAAGTTGGGGAGGGGAGAAGGATTTCAAAATCTTGTGCTTTCAATTAATCAGTAATGTTTGCATGCTGTTGATCCACAGTAAATGCCTCCCTTTTTATTAAGTTGCTGTGACACTGCTAGGCTTTGCCCTGGCAGAAGTCTGTTTGAATGACAGACCATCAGTGATAGTGAGAGTTCTAAACCTAGGACATGTAACGTCATTCTTTGTTCAATTTACATCAGAGTATGTTTGATAGAATTGGTGCTTACTTCATTCTTTATACTCACACAAGAGTAAATGCGAAAACTTGATTCTCTTCAAACAGCTGCGGAATAGTCCATGTAATCAAATACTTTCTAAGGGAGCTCACTGACTGCCAGCTGGGAGACAATGCTGCAGGTATGCCAAACTAAACCACTGTCATAGTAGTTAGATATTAGAGAGCAAGTATGTTGCCTCTGAAGTATAGTGAGCTGAAGAGGGTCTGGTTTTGTATCAGAAGTGCTGTAATCCTCTCTAGTTAGATCTTTTTAATTTTAGTCTGTGCTCAATTCAACCTTTGAATATGCACATTCCTTCTGCTGTTCATTCCTCTGTTATGTCCTTTGCCTCTCCCTCCTCTGCCTTCTTGTTTTTGTGAGTGCATTTCCATTTCCTGGGCTGTCAGTGTGAGTAAGTCACTTTTATGGTCAATGCAATGTCACTTTATGCTGTTTTCTAAAGTTATCTGGTTTTGGCTACTACCGGAAACACTCACTTTTCTTTTGCCTTTTCCGGTTAGCTAGTTAGAGATAAAAACCATGTTGAAGAAATGTTTGCTTCTAAACGTTCTGGTAACTTCAGAAATCAGCATTAAAGAGGCTGCCAAGTAAAATATATATATATGCATAAAAGATCTGGTTCCAGATGTTACAGACTGCAAGGAGAACACACTGAGTTTTATGCACATCTGTCTTTAGCAAAAAAAAAAAAACAAACAAACAAAACAAACAAACAAACACACACACAAAAAAACTCCATTATTTTGTGAGCTTTCTTGTATTTCTGTGTTTAAGTGGTGGGATAAAAAAGGACCACTTATAAAGCCAGGTAATAAGGTTCTGTTCCTGGGAAGCTTCCATGTTTCCTTGTGCTCTGCCTTATATACCTATATCACAGCTTGAGGGAAGTTAATGGCATTCACTAATTAAAGCATTTAAACTAGTAAATGGTACAATTATTACCCATAGGCCTTTGATCTCCTTTGCCAAGTAACCTAGATATCGTCTGTTATAGATATAAAATTGTCTTATTCAAAAGGTAGATAGTTTGGGAGCAGTACATTGTCAGTTCCTAAGGAAATGGCTTAGGAATTTATTAAATTTGCATTAATGATACTTGATCTAGAGAAAAGACAGTATTAATGCTGGACTGATTTCTGGCTGTCCTAAATTAGAACCCTTCCAGAGTAAGAGGCTACATTTAATCCCAGAGGTTTTCAGAATTTGGCCTAAATAATCGAACTATTTGACATGAATTATTTAAACTCAAAGCATTTCCTATCTTTCCCATGACAGGCAGTCTTTCACACACATGTGCATTTCATAATTTACTGAGCCAGATGCAATAGATGAAGTATTTTGAATTGTGCTTTCCATATAAACAAAATAATCAGAAAGTATTAAAAAAGGAAATAAAATCAGTATTTTAACAGGTTTGAAGCCTTAATATTCTGTTACTGGGCAGCTGAATGTTAAATCAGGCAACTTGTACTTTCTGGGTTTTTTTTTAATTGAAAAAGTAGTGCCAAGTTCACTTTGATCTTGGATTACAAGACATAATTAAACTACAGATGGATTTAAGCATTTCAGTGCTAAAACCTTCACCCCCTTTATTCCACCTCCAGTGATACTTGAGACAGTGTTCTGGGAATATGTGACCTTGGGGAAAGATGAAGGAGATAGTGCTTGGACAGTGAACTTTGCAGTAAGGCAGATATACAGTTATAAAGCCTAAATTTTTCCTCTTGGGAAATTTCCCAAGCATCAAGAAGGTATACGCTTGACAATGTACTCTTTAAGGGAAATGGCAGGAGTTGAGTGGAAGAATAGAAATACTGTACCCTCATAAGATTATTGTTCTCTGCACAAATGCACTATTTTTTTCTTATAAGCACACAGTGACGATGAGATATGATAATTCACAATATATAAAATTATGTTTTCAAATGAAAAAGAGAAACTTACTAAAGATTTCAATTCTGGCTGGTTATTTCCTTTACTTTCCTTCTACTTGGGAACAAGCTTTGGGGAATATTTCAAACAGAAAATGAGTGGCAAACTTGGAATTAATCCGTGGACAACTGAGGTTGCAGATATTTTGCTAGTTCCTTTATGAAGGGTCACAACTATGCCAATGATTACAAATTAAACTTCTAAAGAAAACCATGTGCTTAGAAAATTACCCTTTCCCATTTAATTTCAAAAACTAAAATTGAAAGTATGTTTTTGGTTTTTTTTGTGTGTTTTGAGTTCAGAGGAACCAGGCAAAATTCTATCCCATTCTAAATTGCTATATATAGTAGAATAATTAGAATAGAATATTTTAATTCTCTTCTAGAATTTAAATCAAGCTCAAGAAATAGAATAGGATAGAAATAGAATAATAGAATTAATTCTATAATTCTAACTATTCTATGATTCTAAAATGTGAAAGTCATCTAAGTATCAAGTCTGAATAGCTGGTATTTCTGCTTTTATTCAGCCTAGACAATGTCAAACTATCATAAACTTTATTTGAAATAAAATGTTAAATACTTAGTCTTGTGCAGTTTTTTTAAAAGTTTTTACTTAATATTTCTGCCCATACAATTTTTCTTAGTTGTGAATTTAATTTGAATATAGTTAGTGCCAAACATACATCATGACTCGGATGTCTCTCAAATCATACAAGCAATCTTAGACAACTTCATGTTGCCTTGGGCAGAGCTATTTCCTTCCTTCTCTAAGACATGATTAGACTTTTTATCAGGCGTGAATAAAAAGATTGCTGTAATTATTTCTCTAACTTTTGGATAAAAAAATTAAATTCTTCCAAGGCCATGTACCACAAAGCTCTTCATGGTAGCAAATCTGTCTGGTATTAGGTCAAATGCATCATGAGAGGTAGTCTGTCTCTGGAAACCATGGAATGGACTGTAGATTCATAGAATAGTTAGGTTTGGAAAGGACCTGAAGATCATCTAGTTTCAACACTCCTGCCATGGGCGGTGACACCTCGCAGTAAACCATGTCACCCAAGGCTCTGTCCAACTCGACCTTGAACACCGCCAGGGATGGTGCATTCGCAGCAAACATGTCAAGGTCCCTCTGGATGGCATTCCTTCCCTCCAGCATATCAAGTGAACTGCACAGCTTGGTGACATCAGCAGACTTGCTGAGGCTGCACTCAATCCCACTGTTCCTGTCACCAACAAATGCTGGACAAGACTGGTCCCACTGCTGATCTCTGAGGGACACCACTCGTTACTGTTTTCTGACTAGATATTGAGCCATTGACATCAACACTTTGCATGCAGGTATTCAGCCAGTTCTATGAAAGCTAAGAAGAAACCTCTCTTCACTTTGTAGGCAGTCAGTGGAATTCCATTTAAAGATGTTTTCTTGGTTTATTTTGGGTTTGTGTTACAGTCTTGCTTGGTATTATTTTTATATGTTAAAAATATTGCTTATTATGTATGTGATTTATTTCTAGTCTCTGAAGTCTAAGACATGATTTTTGCCAGATAGTGTAGAAAGATGTGCTTTGGTGGATGTTTTGGCATTAAACTTCATCTACTTTTACAGAACTTGATCAAAATCAGGGCACAGCTCCTGAAGCTGGCCATTGCTCTTGGTCTCTAATAACCACTTTGGTTTTAAGTTATAGTATGTACTGTACCCAGCAAAAGATGGAGAGGGAATATGTGTTCTTTGACTGGAACACACAGAAGTACTCAGTGGATAGCATTAATATATATAATATATATATTATTGCTATTTATATTTTATATATATATAAAAAAAATCAGAAATATTCTTCCTTTATGTTGTAATACTTAGAAAAGTCAGGGGTGAAATAACACTGGGACAACAGCTGAGAGAAGGATGGCATTAGAAAATAGAAATATCACATATAGACAAGATACTTCCAAACAGGCTGAATAAAAGGTGAGACAAATGAGAGCAGATGGAGTACACAATTAAATGTAGACAGTAACATTGATGAATATACTCAAGTCTGGCATATTAAAGTGAAATGACAAATCCATAGCACAGTGCCGTGGTCTTTCCCCATTATAGCAACACTGCAAGGATATCCTGTAGTCAGGTAAGTAGCCCACAATTAATTCCTCCAGTAGAGATTGGAGGTAGATTATTTATAGATTATTCACTTTGAATGGAGCAAATGTTCACTAGTAATCTTGTTGCGG
>JASSUY010032079.1:0-14571 GCA_032466535.1 Forpus xanthops
GGGAACGGGATCGGGATTGGGATCCCGATTGGGATTGGGATCGGGATTGGAATCGGGATCGGGATTGGGATCGGGATTGGGATTGGGATCGGGATCGAGATTGGGATCGGGATTGGGTTCGAGATCGGGATCGGGATTGGGATCGAGATTGGGATCGGGATTGGGTTCGAGATAGGGATCGGGATTGGGATTGGAATTGGGATCGGGATCGGGATTGGGATCGGGATTGGGATCGGGATCGGGATCGGGATTGGGAACGGGATCGGGATCGAGATTGGGATCGGGATTGGGATCGAGATCGGGATCGGGATTGGGATCGGAATTGGGATCGGGATTGGGATCGGGATCGGGATCGGGATCGGAATTGGGATCGGGATTGGGATCGGGATTGGAATCGGGATCGGGATTGGGATCGGGATCAAGATTGGGATCGGGATTGGGAACGGGATCGGGATTGGGATCCTGATTGGGATTGGGATCGGGATTGGGATCGGGATCGGGACTGGAATCGGGATTGGGATCGGGATCGGGATTGGGAACGGGATCGGGATTGGGATCCCGATTGGGATTGGGATCGGGATTGGAATCGGGATCGGGATTGGGATCGGGATCGAGATTGGGATCGGGATCGGGACTGGGATCGGGATCGGGATTGGGATTGGGATCGAGATTGGGATCGGGATTGGGATCGGGATTGAGATCGGGATTGGGATCGGGATTGGGATTCGGTTTCCCGAGGTTCCACAGCGCACGCCACCGGTCACAGCCCGGGAATGATGGGAAGCACCGCCCCTCTGGTTACCCCCTCATGCCTCGCTGATTCAAGGTTGGATTCGCTGCAGCCCTCAGAGTCCAAGGGGATGAACACGCAGATGCTAGCGCCATCCTGTCATCTGGTAAGCTCCACACTACAAAGGGAAGGCAGCCTTGTGCACAGGTCTGCTCCATTATCCACATAGGTCCTTTGAGGAGCAGCCACCCATGGGATGGTGTGTTACCATCCTGTGGCACCCTGAATCCAGCATGAGGGTTCCTCAGCGCCCTATACAGGACCCACAGCACTGGGGCTGAAGAAGCTCCCAGGAGAGCCCTCCCGCCATGGCCTGCTTCACCTGGAGATGCTCTGGAGCAGCATG
Source organism: Forpus xanthops (assembly GCA_032466535.1). Lineage (NCBI taxonomy): Eukaryota > Metazoa > Chordata > Aves > Psittaciformes > Psittacidae > Forpus > Forpus xanthops. The sequence continues at coordinate 1,137 of JASSUY010032079.1, forward strand.
TTAGCTGTATGGACACAGTGGACATCCCTCAATGGAATCACTGCCCTCTGTTCCAGGGTCACTGTCACCTGGAGTCTGATTTAGTGGAGAAGCCACAGGAGGGATCTTGTGTCAGGCAAATCAAGGGTAAATGTCCAGGCCAAGAAGAGGCTCCAGGCAGAGTCTCCAAAGAGGAGGAAAGCTCAACAGAGACACAGATGTGGAACCTGCAGCAGCAGGGGGTTTAAAACAGACTGGGTTGGGAATGGTCCATCTGGGTCTATGGGAAGTCAAAGCCCTTTTCTCCCTACATTGATAATAAGTACAAAGTACAGTCAGATGAGGGAAAAAAATCTGGATTTATGGACATGCAAAGCTATGAGATGGGGGGTTCAGGTCAATAGAAACAGGTGAAGCACTTAAAACCTGTTATGGAACTGGCTAAAAGTAGCTACTATACATCAGTTCATTAGCAGATGCATCTCTCAAACAGCACTGCTGTTGGTATTGTAAACCAAGTCCTACAGTGCTCCAAGGGGATCCAGCCTTGTGAGACAACACACAACAAGCTGAATTTGAACTTTGATTGCAAGTGGCTTGAGTCCAGGTCTGGAACAGCAGCTCTTCCTACAGACAGTACAGATACACCAGGAGCACAAGACTAGCTGTGAATCAGCTGAGCATCCTCTAGCAGGACGTGGGCTGGTTGGTTGAGAAGCTCACTATGAGGGTTGGAAGTGAGTGAGCTTTAAGGTCTCTTCCAACCCAGCGCATTTCATGCTTCTATGATTCCATGGCCCCAGCACTGCCTCATGCACACCAGCAGTGATCCCCACAGCCTCCAGGACTGTGGTCACAGCACAAAGCATCTCCCTATCCCAGCCCAGGGCACAGCCACAGAAGCCTGGTAATGAACTGCAAGGAGTATCACAAACAACAAGCATCACAAACAGCAGTGAGCAAAGGCACAGCACCTCGCTGTAGGAAAGACACAATGAGCAAAGGCACAGCACCTCGCTGTAGGAAAGACACAATGAGCATCTCACTCTTCATGAGCATCTGTATTCACTGGAAGCACATGGATGTTCCTGGTAAACAAGAGAGAATCAAACCTACACAGAGCTTCTCCAACACCCTGCAGGGCCGGAGCATGGGCTGGAGGTGCCCTCCATCCCCACATCCCAACGGATGCCCTTGGGCTCACTGCAGCCCCATCTCCTTGTGCAGAGCCCCACTGTGCAGTACCACATCTCATGTTCCGCAGCCCGCATCTCGCCCTGGAGGGATGCAGGATGCTGCTGCAGCAATCCCATGTGTTCCGGGAACTCCAAGGGCCCGGGTGCAGCCGAGTGCTCCAAGCCAAGTGGAATGAGCTCACTCGTGGCAATCAACTGGCAAAGAGAAGCTGCAGAGGAGCTCTCCATAGGCACCTGCACACACAGCTGAGGTACACTTTACTGCACAGTGCTGTCCTGGCTGCTCCACATTCATAGGCTGGCGTGGGTTATATAGCCAAAAGGATCTGGGAATTTATCCCACCACTTTCTCCCCCTCATTCCTTTTGCTGCTGGGTATTTCTACAGCAGATTAGAAAAGAAGCCTTTACCTTCCATACCCCTTCCTTCACCCCCAAGACAAGGCTCATTTCCTCACAGGTCAGTTCTGAAGCCGTTTCACAACTGTACGAAGGGTTTTCCTGGAGGGTGGTTGCTGCAGAAGGTGGGATGTGGTTTCTGAGGGCTCACCTGTGTTAGAATTGGGGTTACACTGATGCCCCAGGGCCTCACCTGCCCACAAGCTGCTCCATTTCAGTCATTTAATTCAGATTAAGGATGGCTTTTGCAAAACCATCATGATCCATGCTCAAATAAACACTCAGGTTCTGCACTGGAGTAATTCCATTAGAGTTCTGCTCGGATCGCTGTTGCAGCTCTCCTAAACCCAAGGAAATGGGGTAATGAATGGCTTTTCTGAGGGTTCCAGGCAAGAAGAGCTTTCTGAATCAAGAGCCATGAGAGACCACAGGCTGACCCCTTCCTACCCTGGGAGGCCCCAGGCAGACAGCCCCAGCCTCCCAGGGCACAGCAATAATGCAGACATGGCATGGGCCCAGGGGAGCTCGCCTTGCTTGGAAGCCTCTGTGCAGATCACAAGGGCATTACACAAGTGCTTTTCCCAGCCTGTGTTCCAGGACAAGGCGCTATTCCAGACCTCCCCCAGGCTCCAGAGGGGATTAGAGCTCAGGCAGCTCCTTCCCGCTGCGGAAGCCCAAGGCAGGTATTTACACCTCTTGCACAGCTGCACACCGTGCACAACTCACTGGCACAGCTTACACCCCTCCAGCTCACACTGAGGCTGATGGGACCGTGCCCATGGCAATCCCAGGCAGGAACCCGGCAGCGCTGGGCACGCAGCACCGGCCGTGACTCAGCACAAGGAGTCAGTGCTGCCTGTGTGCAGTGGGAAGCAGAGTCCTCAGCTTCCCTCGTGGAGAGCCCTGAAACCCAGGCTGAGGCGCTCCTTGCACAGAGCAGTGGAAAGAGAACCTTCCTTCTCCGTTCCCTTGAGCAGCAGAGCACAGCACCCTCAGGTAGAAGATACAAGACCCACCACCCCCAAGGGTGTGGGGCTTTAATTAATCTTTATTCCATGTCTAAATTACCTGCAACAAAGACACTTCCCAGCTCCTTTAAGCCCTGTAGGAGGCAGAGCTGACTCCTAAAGTTCAGGATGCATTCACTTCCATGACCCTGTGGGAATGACTGACTTCCTGGCCTCCCATCCCAAAGTCTCCCTTGGACCTCGTGTCATGGAAAAGCAGCATGCACAGTTCAGGATCACTCCGTGCTCACAGCCACCCCACAGCTCCTCTCCATACACACAGACCCACAGCCTCCAGTCGCACTTGTGGGGCTGAAGCCTGATCACCGAAGACAAGGACACCTTCCGCCGGAGCAGCTTGCTCCCAGCCCTTGTGTCCAACGTGGCCTGAACGCTGCCGGCCATGGGGCAGCCGCAGCTCCCCCGGACACCCTGTGCCGGTGCTTTGCTCTCGAAGCCTTCCCCGTTGCTGCCGCAGGATGGCACTCACAGGGGCGCGCAGAGGGACCGCACCAGCGCGGCCTTCAGTCCTCGGGTCGGGCCATGAGCCCCCATGGAGGCTCCAGAGGGGCTTTGGGAGCCATCTGCTGCTGTCAGGACCTGCCCGTTCCGAGGGGCGCACCCCTAATGTAAGGGGAACAACACGTTTGGACTGTGTCTTCCTCCTCAGGGAATAGCACGGGGAGCCTCTTCCGCAGGCGTTGGGGCTGGAAACGCACAAACCAACGCGGACCCCTTCAAACGAGAGACTCGGCTAAACCCACCAACCCCGCTCCTGATGTGCAGGTTTTCCCTTCCTTAGGCCCCATTCCCGCTCCTGCGGCCTGCTCTGCCTGCCTGGGGCTAACGCCCGGCTTCCACCTCGCCCCTTGCACCTCGGAGGGGACCCCCGGCAATGGGGGGGAGCGTGTAAAGCGCGTCCCCGTGCCATGAGTGTGCAAAGCGTTGCCCCCGCGCCATGCATGTGCAAAGAGTGTCCCCGTGCCATGAGCGTGCAAAGCGTTCCCCGTGACATGAGCGTTCAAAGCGTTGCCCTGCGCCATGAGCGTGCAAAGTGTTGTCCCGTGCCATGAGCGTGCAAAGCATTCCCCGTGCCATGAGCGTGCAAAGCGTTGTCCCGCGCCATGAGCGTGCAAAGCGTTGCCCCCGCACGTCCGCCGGCCCGGCAGGGGGCGCACTGCCGGGTGGTTCTGCTGCTGGTGGCGGCGGCTCGCGCGCGCGTGCGCGGGACGGGAAGTGTCACGCGCGCGTGTGGGGAGCCCATGGGGAGCCTTAAAGGAGCCGCCGCTCCCGGTGCCGCTCCCGGTGCCGGTGGAGGGAAGCGCCCCGCGGGACTGGAATGAGCAGGTGGGGCGGGGTCGGGGTCCCCCTCCTCTGTACTCCCCGATGCCCCCAAACCCCGGCGAAATCCCCTCGCTTCCCGCGCGCGCGGCCGCTGCCTCTGTTTCCCCGGTACCGGGGGTCGAGCGGCCGCTGGGCCACAGCGTTCGGGGCGCTGGCCCCGGTGGCACTGGTCCCGGTGGCGCTGGCGGCTGCATTTTGGGGGGGGCGGGACGGAGTGGAGGGTCCCGTCCTGCAGGGGAGTGTGGGTGCTGAGTGCGCTCCCGCTTGTTCCCGTTCTCATCCCAACACCGGTTTGCTTTATCCGCCTTTCCCTGTATCGAGCCCCGCGACCCGCCCGCAGCGGGGGGGGGTGCGTGTCCCGCCAGGAGCAGGGAGCAGCTCCCGTCAGGATGAGGCCGGTGCACCGGGAGATAAGGAACGTTCGGCTCCACCGGGACCGGGTTTCCCCCTATATGTGTCTGGATGAGGGTGAGGAGCCGCCATCCCGGCACAGTGCGGGGCCGGGCGGGCCCCGGCTCCCGGTGCCGTTGTCTCCGGGACGGCCCCGTCCCTGCTCCCAGCCTGGGGCACCGGGCAGCGCGGACTGCGGGAGTTGCGCCCGCTCCGACCTTGCCAAGTGCTGAGTCAGGAGAGGAAGGTGCTTTGGGGCGGTTTGTGCTGCATTCCTATGGCTTTTGAACACCACCGCGCGTTCCCGAAGCTTGGAAGCGCCGTGGCCCCGTCTCAGCGTGCGGAGCAGCACACTCGAGGTGCAATAGCCCCATATCCCCCCCTTCCCTCGGGCAGGTTCCTGACCCGCGCGGGGGTCGCAGCCTTGCTAAGCCTTGCAGGAAGGGCACACGGAAGGTTCTGGATACATGAACCCTTTTTGGGGTGCTTGCCACAAGCTTGCACCCCCTTTCCAGAGGGATCCCTGCGGTGTCCCCCGTGGCTGAGGGGTCTGAGGGGGCCGTTGCGGTGTGGTCGAGCTTTGCACTTTGTCCCTTCTCTCCTCTACGCGTGGGGAGGAGACGGTCCTCCCATCCAAGGACACGGGGGCTGGCCCGTGCTGTCCCCACCTCCAGCGGGGCTGGGCCGGCCGCCAGCGCCGGGCCCGGGGGTGTTATCGGGGCTGCTCCAGCCCCACGCTCCGTCCTTGTGCCCCCCGTTTCGGAGCAGCACGATTACGGGCGGGGAGACCGCGCCTGCCCTGTTCCCCGTCGATAGCGGTGCCGGAGGTGGGACACCTACAGCGTACCTGGAATGCCAGGGAGGCTCCTTGGGATCCATCGCTCATCCCTCGAGCATCCCCCCTTGTCCTTCCTGTGTGTTGCAGGGCGCTGCCATGGCCGAGCGGAAGTCGCCGAGCTCCAGTGGGAGCATCACACCTCTGCAGCAGATGTTGGCCTCAGGGACGGGCGCCATCCTCACCTCCCTCTTCGGTAGGTACCACGGGCACTGGGGGGGCACCGGGGCCGTGCCGTGGGGCTAAAGGATGGTGTTGTTTCAGTGACGCCGTTGGATGTGGTAAAGATCCGGCTGCAGGCTCAGAGGACCCCCTTCTCCAAAGGTAACCTTGCTTGGGGCACGGGGGGTCTCCATACCCCGTCCCAGACAGTCCATGTGGATGTGCTGGTTGGCAGATCCAGTGGCCAGGATTCCTCAGCTCCAGGGTACATGTTAGCCTGGGCCCCTTGTCCTCACAGGCTCCGGGGGCCCCACTGGGGGAGCTGGGCTGGTGCTTGGCTCTGTCCTTCCCCCTCAAAGCCCCATTGCAATGCTGAGGGCATCAGTGCTGTGCCTCTCTGCTGTTTCCCACAGCTTCCATGGGGCAGGAGAGAGCCCATGAACTCTGTCCACTTCCCTATGGGGTCAGGAGGCTGGGGCTGTTCCCAAGGGGCTGTTTGGGTTGTGGCTGTGAGGACATCCGGCCCTGTCACCCATAGAGACCTTCCCACGCTGCCTGGCTTGGCACTGTGCCCCTGCCCAGGCGGTGGCACATCCCCTGTGTCATGTGTCAGCGTGTCCTTGTTGTGTGTTTCAGCATGTCCAGCACAGTCTGTGTCCTGGGGTGCTCAGCAGACCACATGTGAGTACGCCATGGGGCAGCTCCTGCCACCAGCAGCTTTGCTTTCCCAAGCCTTGATCCTGCTTGGCTTCCCTGCTGGTGGTGGCTCGGGCGCCTCCGGCTGAGGAGACATCCCTCTGCAGTGTGGGGCAGCACCCCCAGCCCCACAGCTGCTCCTGCAGCCCCACTTTGGGACTGGTCCATGCTTGAGGGTCTGCTGTGCACCAGGCCTAGCCGCCTGTGGTCCCTGTCTCTGTCCTGTCGCTACAGATTGTGCTGCATCCTCATCCCTTTGGTGGGTCTGGGTCTGTGCTCAGACCCTTGCTGGAGATTTCTCCCTTTCCTAGCCTTGGTCTGTTGTGGTCCCCAGCAGGCTCAAACATTACAGAGTCAGCCAGGTTGGAAAAGACCTTTAAGCTCATCCAGTCCAGCCATCCCCAGGCAAGGCCACCACTGACCCATGGCACTGAGGGCCTTGTCTCCATGGTGTATGAACACTCACAGGGATGGTGACTGCAGCACTGCCCTGGGCAGTTCCAATGCTGAGCACCTTTGGGGAAGGAATTGTTCCTCAGCTCCATCTAAACCTGCCCTGGTGCAGCTTGAGGCCGTTTCCTCTTGTCCCATCCCCTGTTCCTTGGGTGCAGAGGCTGATCCCCACCTCCCTCCATCCTTTCAGCACTGAGGGTCTGGCTCTGCCCTGGAGGAGACAAGGGGTTTGGGAATTGAATGTGCTGGGCACCGGGCAGAGGGGAAGGGGTCTCCTGTCTAACAGCCATGCTGTTACCTCCCAGGGAAGTGCTTCCTCTACTGCAATGGACTCATGGACCATCTGTATGTCTGCCAGAATGGCAACGGCTGCACCGCCTGGTACAAGGCCCCCACACGCTTCACTGGGACACTGGTAGGGCTGGGGCACGGTAGGGTGGGATGGGGGCTCCTGGCCTTGGGGGGTGTTTCGTGTCTAATCCCTCTCCCCGCTGCTCCCCCCAGGATGCCTTTGTGAAGATCACACGCTATGAGGGCATCAGGTCCCTGTGGAGCGGCTTGCCCCCCACCCTGTGAGTGTGCCTGGGGGGGGTCCCAGGGTGCTAACACCTTCCTGGGCACATGGGCACCCCCCTAAACCCCCTGCCAGTGCCTTCACACCTCTCCTCCTCGCCAGGGTCATGGCTGTACCTGCCACTGTCATCTATTTCACCACGTACGACCAGCTCCGGGACTACCTGCAGGCTCGCACGGGAAGCCGGGGGCACTACATTGCCTTGCTGGCCGGGGCCCTTGCCAGGCGTAAGTACCCCCCCATGCCCAGCCCATGTTCTCCTTCTCCTGTGGGTCTGTTGGATCCCACGCTCAGCACTTGGCTCTCCCAGCACAATGCTCTGGGAGCCATGGAAGTGGATGGAGCTGGTAATGGATATCCCCTCTATTGCAGTGGGTGCTGTGACGATCATCAGCCCCCTGGAGCTCATCCGTACCAAGATGCAGTCACGGCAGCTCAGCTACCGGGAGCTGGGGGTGTGCATCCAGTCGGCAGTGGCTCAGGATGGGTGGTTGTCCCTCTGGAGGGGCTGGGGACCCACTGTGCTGCGGGATGTCCCCTTCTCAGGTATAACACGTGGGGCTCAGCAGTGTGGTTGCACTTGGTTTGGGTTGGAAGGGATGGACCCTAAAGCTCATCCAGTTCCAGCCCCCTGGACGGGCAGGGACACCTTCCACTGGAGCAGCTTGCTCCAAGCCCCATCCAGCCTGGCCTTGAACACTGCCAGGGATGGGGCAGCCACAGCTTGAGGTGGGGGGCTCAAGCATGGGCCAGGGCACCCCCGCACATGAGGAAGGCAGAGGTTAGGGTGTCCATGGTGACTCATCTTAGCACTGGGGTTTCTTCTCTCCCAGCTCTCTACTGGTTTAACTATGAGCTGGTGAGAGACTGGTTCTGCAGGAAGGCCTGCCTGGATGAGGCCACGTTCATGATCAGCTTCACATCTGGGGCCATCTCCGGCACGGTGAGTTTGGGGCCATGGGCTCTGCACTGCACTCTGGGGCTCTATGGGGAGCAAAGGAAGGGATTGGTGATGCAGGAGCAGAGCCCCCAGGTCACCACTGTCCCTGCAGGTGGCTGCGGTGCTGACGCTGCCTTTTGACGTGGTGAAGACCCAGCGGCAGATTGAGCTGGGGCACAGTGAGGTGAGCCCAGGTAAGGAGCGGGGCTGTGGGCAACCAGCACCCCTGGTGCACGTGGGGTACCCCCAGACCCTCATCAGCTCCCCTCACCCCACAGTCACAGCCTCCAAACCTTCCTCCACGTGGCTCCTCATGCAGCGCATCCGCGCCGAGTCTGGCACCCGGGGGCTGTTTGCAGGTAAGGATGTGGCCTGAGGCTGGGCTTTACTGGTGCCCCGGGGGGCTGATGGGCTTTACTGGTGCCCCGGGGGGCTGATGGGGCTTTACTGGTGCCCTGGTGTCACTGGGGGGCTGTTGCTGTTGTCCCCGCAGGGTTCCTGCCCCGTGTCATTAAGGTGGCCCCTGCCTGCGCCATCATGATCAGCACCTATGAGTTTAGCAAGACCTTCTTCCAGAAGCTGAACCAGGAGCGGCAGCTGCGTGGGCTCTGAGTGGGGCCACTGCTCCCGGGGGATGCTCCAGCTCTGCTCCCGTATCCCAGGAGCAGCAACAGCAGTGGCTCTACAAAGCTCAAGTGCCTTCGTGCTGCTCCCCACCTCCTGCTGCCTGTGCACAGGGACAGACCTGGACCTGCTCCCCATCCCCAGTGCACTGGGGGACACCCGTGCCTGCTGCTGTGACACTGGGGGAATGTGGAGTCCCCCGAGCTCATCCCTGAGCCTGGATGGATGCTGCTGGATCATGGACCCATGGATGCTTCGGCGAGGATGAGGTGCAGGGCAGGAGATGGGAACTGGGGCTCTTGTGAGGACCAAACCCTCAGTGTTTCCCTGCCTGCCCAGGCCCCCCCTCCAGCCCCATGCTGTCAGTAACGCACAGCCCTGCGTGGTGTGGGGACATGCTCCAGACCTCTCCTCCCGCTCAGGGTGTCCCTGTCCCCTGCCTGCCCCTGGGCTTGGACCTGATGTGGGGACAGACCTCGCTGCTGCTCTCAGGGGCCAGTGGATGTTGGGCACCCATCCCCTGTGCACTTACCCCGAGGTTCTGCCCCAGCTCATCGTGGGGCTCCAGGGGAGGATTTACCTTATTTTCTTAAATAAAAGACAGTAATCCTCACCTCTTAGCACAGGGACTTCTCTTCCTGTGCTCTGGGCCTGTGGAAGGTACCCCTAGGGGTGACAGCCATGTCCCTGTGCCATGGGCGCTGTATCCTCCACATCCTTATTGGGTTCCAGAGGATGCTCCCAGGACCTCTGCTGCCCACTGTTGATGGGGTATGGAGGGGCTCATCGTTAGGTGACCTGCTGTGGCCTAAGGTTGCCCCCCTGTCCTGGAGGGGACCTCAAGGGCTCTTCCCCCCTTTCCCTCTCCAGGCTGGGGGATCTCAGATGCCGGCTCAGTTGCTGCGTTTATTGATTCCTTTTGCTCCAACAAGGCGGATGGGGCTGCATTAAAAACCACACTCATCCAACCCAAACCCCAGGGAGGATGGGAAGGGGCTGGGGAGGGGGGGCTATCCCTGTGGTGGGAATGTTACTGCAAGGGGGGAGAGCTGGTCCCCATAGAGGGGCTCAGGACAAGCCCATGCAGTGTCAAGGGGAAGCCCAGACCTCCGAGGCTTCAGCCCTGATCCTCCTGCAGTGCTCCCCATGAGCGCCCACTCCCCACATTCCCCCCCCCACATTCACTCCCATTCCCATCCCCAGCTCGCATCGGTCCGGGTCCAGCATCCCCCATGCCAACAGGTCCATGTCTCCAGTCAGGAACCGTGCGGAGGCGCAGCTGAGGTTGGGGTGTCAAGACCAGAGCAGGGGGTCCCGGCGGGTCCCTTGCGGGTGTCGGGGGGCCCAGGTCAGCCGCTGTGTGGCGGTGGGGCCGGGGGTCTCAGCTGGGGCTGCGGCTCGGGCTGGCTTCCGTGCTGTCGCTCACCAGGCACTCGTTGGACTTGAGGCTGGCCAAGGACTTGCAGCTGGGCAGCGAGGCCAGGGAGCCGCAGAGCCCCAGCATGGACGGGGTCGGATCCTTCCCTGCGGACACAGAGTGGGCGTCGTGGGGGGCTGCAGCCTCACACCCCAGCCCTGCACATCAGGGGAGATGGGCACGGGGCGTCCCTCGCTGCCCGGCATGGGGAGGGGGCTGCTGATGGGGCAGAGGCCTGGGTGCGTGTTACAGGGCCCAATGAGCCCCATGGGGCACCCTATGGTGACGGGGGGGGGCTCTTACCCAAGGGCCCCCAGGGCTCGCCTTCACGCTTGCCCTCGCCCAGGCGCTGGGAGTCGGAGCTGAGGCTGTTCTCTGCTGAGAGCTGGTCGGTGCTCATGAAGCTGTGCCTGCGGAGGGATGCGCTGCGACAGCCCCACCACGAGGGACAGCCCCCCCCGGGATGCTCCGGCATCTCCCCACTGCATCCCTGCTCCTGCAGCCTAAGTGGTACCCAGAGCCCTGGGGAGCTGGGGTTGTGGCTGTGGGTCAGGGCAGCTCTGCCCCACCGCGGGCATTACCTCCGGTACAGTTTGCCGTCCGAGCTGCTCTCGTTGCCGTTGAGGGTCCCCAGTGATGGCCATTGGTTCACCAGGGGGGTCACCATCTCCTTGGAGAGCTGCGCCAGCTGAGGGTTCTCACAGGGAATCAGCCCCGTTCTGCGGCAAAGGGGGATGCTCAGCACCCAGCACTGCCACTGGGGGACATGGGATGTATGGGGCGTCAGGGACCCACTGCATCCCATAGGACATTTGGGACCTTCCATGTTCAAGTGGTGGCCTTGGCAGTGCTGGGGTAAGGATTGGACTCCATGATCTTGAAGCTCTTTTCTCACCCGGCTCATTCTATGGTTCTATGTCCCACAGGGGACAGGGAACCTGGCATCCATCACATCCCATGAGGCATATGGGGCAGTGGAGACCTACTGTGTCCTATGGGGCACCTCTGAGGACCCCACCACCCATCCCACCCCACCATCACCATGCCCCTCAGGGTCAGTGGGGACCCCCCCAGTGCCCCACTCACAGCTGCTCCTGCAGCTCCAGGATGACGCCCTCCAGCTCCCTCTTCTCCAGCTGGTTCTGCACCATCACCTCCTCCAGCCGCAGCTTCAGACGCTTGTTCTCTGCCTCCAGGTCCTTCAGCTGCGACTCCCGCAGCCGCACCAGCTCCTCCAGGTACCCCTGCATGAGGCCACCATCAGCATCCCACCGCGGGCACAAGCCAGGGGATGACAAGGACAGCGCTGGGTCACCGTGGCCACAGGTACCGCTGGGATGCAGGAGTGGGGATGCTGAGCATCCCAGGGTGCAGGTGGTACCCGAGGAGCCCCATCCCAGCTCCCTGTACCTTTTGGGCATAAACAATGCGGAATTTCTGCTCCATCTTGCGCCATTTGTTGTACCAACTGTCCTCATCAGTGACCAGGGGCAGGTAGGGGTGCTCGGGGGAGCTGTCCTCACTCGTGCTGCTCTCCACGCTGCCCCGCTCCTCCTCCTCGCTCAGGTAGTCATAACTGGGGGGATAGGGGCTCAGTGGTGCTCAGCACAGCAGCAAGGGGTGCTGCAGGGTCCCCACCATGGGGAGAGCCCCCGGCTCTTACCTCTGTGTGAACTTCAGGTAGGGTGTGTAGTCAATGACGACGGGTGTCTTGCCGTCCATCACCTCACCCTTCAGGCAGAAGCTGAGGGGCAGGAGGGGAAGCACAGGGTGAGGGCAGCCCCGTGGGGGTGCAGCCAGGGCAGGGTGCCCCTGTCCCACCGCGCCACCCGCCCTGACCTGAAATCGATGGCACTGAGCCCAATGAGCATCCCTGTGAGCACCGTGGACTCCTCCCGCAGCATGATGGCTCCATCATCGTAGAACCGCCTGTAGGGAGGTGGAGCTGCATCGTGTGCACCCACCAGCATCCAAACCACCAACCCTGCTACCCAAAAACCTGGGTACCCAACCCTGGAACCCAACCCTGGTACCCAAAAACCTGGGTACCCAACCCTGGAACCCAACCCTGGTACTCAGGTACCCTGGTACCCAACCCTGGTACCCAAGTACCTTGGTACCCAACCCTGGTACCCAACCCTGGTACCCAAGTACCTTGGTACCCAACCCTGGTACCCAACCCTGGTACCCAAACACCTGGGTACCCAACCCTGGAACCCAACCCTGGTACCCAAGTACCTTGGTACCCAACCCTGGTATCCAAGTACGTTGGTACCCAAGTATCTTGGTACCCAACTCTGATACCCAAGTACCTGTGTTCCCAACGCTGGTACCCAAGTGCCTGGTACCCAACCCTGGTATCCAAGTACCTTGATACTGAACCCTGGTACCCAAGTACCCTGGTACCCAAGTACCTTGGTACGTAACCTTGGTACCCAAGTACCCTGGTACCCAAGTACCCTTGTACCCAACTCTGGTACCCAACTCTGATACCCAAGTACCTGTGTTCCCAACGCTGGTACCCAAGTACCTTGATACTGAACCCTGGTACCCAAGTACCTTGGTACCTAACCCTGGTATCCAAGTGTCTTGGTACCCAAGTACCTGGTACCCAACCCTGGTACCCAAGTACCTTGGTACATAATCCTGGTACCCAAGTACCTTGGTGCCCAACCCTGGTACCCAAGTACCTGGTACCCAACCCTGGTACCCAAGTACCTGGTACCCAACCCTGGTACCCAAGTACCTTGTTACCCATCTCTGGTACCCAAGTACCTGGTACCGATGTCCCTGGGTACCCATCCCTGCTATCCCCGTGCTGCTCACCTCGTGGTCCGTGTGTCCCGCAGCGCTGTGGAGATGTACTCGGACATGCGCTTCTCCATCAGCGCCACACGGATCCAGGCCCGGCCCTGCAAGGCAGCACCCCGGGAGCTCTGAGCATGGAGCCACCACCCCGAGGCACAGGCAGCTGCTCCCGAGGCTGCAGGAGGGCATGAGGATGGGATGGGATGGTGATGCAATGGGAATACAGAGGAGATGGGGTGGGATCGACATTGGAATGGGATGAGGATGGGGATCAGGATAGGGATTGGGATGGGGATGGGGATGGAAAGGGGATGGAAACAAGGACTGGGATAGAATGAAATGGGGATACAAAGACAATGCAATGGGGATGGGATGGGGATGTGGGATGGGATGAGGATGAGGATGGGGATAGGGATGGGATTGGAATAAGGAATGTGGGATGGGATAGGATGCAATGGAGATGCAGTGGGGATGGAATATGGGATGGGATGAGGATGGGATTGGGATAGGGGATAGGATGGGATGAAGATGGGAATCAGGATAGAGATTAGGATGGGGATGCAGTAGAGATTCAATGGAGATGCAGTAGAGATTCAATGGAGATGGGATGGG
>JASSUY010032080.1:0-105971 GCA_032466535.1 Forpus xanthops
AGCTAAAAAATCCAAAACACAGTGCTACACCAGCTACTGCTTAAAGAAAAATGACTGCTGCTGCTGAACCCATGACAGTGTTGTACAAATTATTCTGATTGGCAAGAAAACCCACCAGTGTCTTTGCATAGCTGCCACAGAAAAGTGAATTATGTTCACTGGATTAGATGGACTTTTTTTTTTTTTTTTTTCCCCTTGGATCTAACAGGTCCGCATCATTTTTTAATGGGATAATCACAGATAGTTCAGTGGCAAGACTAACCAGGAATGACCAAAACTTTATAGATAGTTGCTCAAAGCTGAAGCCCAACAAATTCAACTGAGAAGCACAGTACAAAATCTTCAGTGATACCCTTATTTAGAGAGATAAAGGCCTAAAGGCAGGAAGGGTGTATTTCTGAAAAGCATGCTCTTTCTAGTCCAAGTAGGTTCCTCAGGGTGCAATTATCCAGTTTATATTATGCCAGACCAAGAAATCAGACAAGATAATCAAGAAGGTCCTGGCCTTACAAATCAATGAATTTATGGTTCATATCATTTTACTGCTTTAATTGTGGGTTCAAGATTATACAAATATCTCATGAAGTCAATGATAACTCTGTTTCAATGCAGCACTGTTTGTTAGTCTCCCATGCTGGGCTGTACCACTGAAACAGATGACGTGCAGCACTCACTTCAGCTGGAAAGCCAAATACGCTTAGAAATGTGGTTTATATTTCTAGTTTCTAACCGTAAAATTGAAGATGATCTGAGCCTGGTATGCATAGATGGGCCTGTCAATACTGAATTCTTTTTGCACTAGTCAGATTTGGATGTGAATGCCCAGTCTGGTGTATGTATCATGTTGGGTACCTATTCTGTGCTTCATCATTCCTCAGCCAGCAGTGAACTGTGAGGGAGGGGGTTCAAAGTCCTGGGTAGTATAACTTCTTAGAGGCTTTGACACAAACCTGATGAGATAGCAGTCATGGGCTGTGATTGACACTTGCAAAGTGAGCTTTAATAAAAAAAAAAAAGAAAATAAGCCAGAAAGCCTTGCCCTCCATGAACAGTGTGGTTTGAAATCAGATACCTTTCTGGACACCAAAGTCTTGTGGCATTTAATATACTAATATTTCATCTTGCTCAGTGACTAGCTTTCATCTTAAAAAACACCGCCTGCCCCAAAGGAGCTCATATAGAATAAATTAAAGATGGTGTTTGGTGTGAGGATACTTTCTTGGTTCTCATTTCAAAAATGTGATTTCATGCTGGAAGGTGCCATCTATAATTCTTTAAATGGTTCTCAAATCTCACATGCCATTATTCCCCTAATGTGCCCCAATGATCCTCTCTCCTCTTGCTTTACTCCTACCACCTTCACTCATACCACCTCCTACATCTGCTTGTGCACACAGTTTCCCTTTGCTGTGGTCTTCTAAGCCACACTTTTTGTACTGCCTTTCAAGCTGGTGATGCACCTTCCTGCTTTCTTGAAAACCACGCTGATCTTTCAGCTGTCAGCAGGCTGAATTCATCAGCCAGCAGAATGCAAGGTCCTAGCAAACCTGTGAGATCTCCTTGTCAAACTTCTGCCAAATATTTGTCAAAGACTTAGAGTCGGGGGCATCACTCTTAAAGGATATGTATGATTCTTACTGCAAGTCATACTTGCCACAGCATATAATATCAGATCCTAGCTCATTACACAGCATCAAGGTCCCTACCATTCTAGAAGCAAAAGGCAAGCATAAATATGTGCCTGGTTATGCAAAAATATCTCTCTAGATAAGGATAGGTGTGAATTTATAAGAAGGAGATATAAGAGGTGGTGCCTTCTATGAACCCCACCATTCCTCTGCAGCTACACTCAGGCTGGGATATGAGCACAGCCTTCTCCAAACTGGCTGCCATTTCATTGATATTTCATTACAAGTATTTCATTTGGCCCATTTCTGTTCCTGCTGAACAGAGACTTCTCTACCAACCCACTGCCATTTCCTCATGACCCAATAAAAGCTGCATGCTCAGAACTAGCATTACTGCTGACAGCTTCTGCAGTCACTGTGGTGCTAATTACCTCCTCTCCTCCCAGTGTTTGATGTCATGAAACTTGCAGGACGCATCATTACTTTGGGGATTAGTACATTCAGACAAGCTCCCCTCCTTCTGGGAATATATCTGGTGAGGGTGGGCCCAGGCCTAGCAGCATCTACCTGAAAGCAGTAACATTCTGCAGCCCTTCTTTCTTCCCTTTGCTTCTTGTTTGGGTCAGAAAGGGTTTGGGACAGCTGAAGTTGTGTTTAGGAGCAAGTCTGGCCTCAGCTGAAATGCTTTGATTATAAATTCAGTATTTTCACAGCTGAATCTTTATGTTCTCTCACTGCCTTTTAGATTGTTTTATTTTTCCCTATCATATTTTTCTCGCTGTTACATTCTTATGGGCCATGGCATCATATACATTGTTCCCTTTGCTCTTCTACCCTTGTCCACACCAGCAGTGTTTCATTTAATTTAGCTACAGCAGAGAAGGAGCTATTTTGGAACAGACAATTAGGCAAGGGAAGATACCTCCACTTCTAGTCTACATGGAGTATTTGCCCATCCAAAGTCAGAGACTGTGCAGATGGAAAGCTGGGGATTAAAAAGCAAATGATAGGCTTAAATTCACTTTCCAGTCTGATTACATCAGTGGAGAATCAGGCAGGGCAGGTGGCTGGGAAAGAAAACAACCAAATATAAACAGTGAGTTTGATTCCCATTGGACTGAGTTGTAGTGGCACTGGTGGATAGTGTACAACACGTGCAGGCAGGGAAAGTGTGATCCATTAAAGAGTATGGCTGCCACTGGGAGTCAGAACTCTGGCACTGGGAAGAAGACCCATGGGGATGGAGCCAGGAGGGTTTAAGGGAGGGGGGGAAGGAGGAACCTATTTTTTTCTTTATACTCCTGGAAAAAGTCACTTATGGCAGCCCACTTTTGCTTTGAAGGGTTGCGCACACTTCATGATAAGTGACTCAGAGCCAATAAGTTTTATGGACTCACTGAGCTCACAGCTCATCCACTGGCATACCAGTGTTATCCATGAGGGTGGTATGTGGACCTCACCATAGCTTCCTGCTGCTTTTCTTTCTTCTCCAGGTGATTCACCTTTCTAACCACAGGTCAGTGGTTTTTCCCAAAGCCATCTCTGCCTGTGTAGCATCTGTGGGAATACGAATTCTAAAAGGCTTCTCTTGGCTTCACCTTCAGCCATGCTTCATAATCAATATACAGCCCCAGCTCTTACAAGAATGGAACAGACCAAAGAACAAGGAATTATCTGGAGAAAGAAATAGCTTTAGCCTGGCCTGATAACACATGGGCTAGTACAGCAGTTCTGACTCCATGGATGTTCTCTCAGATTTAGTCTCTGAACTACTCTTGAGTCCTGATGGAGGTCATCATTGGGTGAGAAGGACCACATGATCTTACTGGACTCCACATGTTTTCTTTCCTGACTATTAGGCCCATGCTGGAAAAAGAAATCTAATATAAGGTTGTTGAAGGCCTGAAGATGTTGTGGCCAGTCATGCAGACATGATCTATGTAAACCCTGTATTGACCCTTGCCTTACAGATCTGTATCTCATCTGCAGATGATTCCCATGCTTCTGTCACTCTGGGACAATGACCAGAAAAGAGATTTGAGTACATAATGGCAGCACAATGATAAAACACAATTTGCTTTCTTTCCATCTGCCTTGCATACTACAGGGAATAATCAGAAGATAATCTTTCATAATTCCACAATACATAAAGCAATAAAACAGATGCCAGGATTGAATGATCACTGGAGCCAAATTACGCCATCTAATCTCTTTCAAAAGCTGTGATTTTGCTAGAACGTTGCAAAACCAGAGAGATTTCTCTCAGTGTGCAATGTGGTAGTCTGGGACAAAGGAGCCGTATCAGCTTGCATTTTATACATTTAGAAGGAACTGGAAGCCTGGCTTTCAAACGGCAACTTAGGTACAGATCAACTGTGGACATGGTGATCTTCAACATAATTAGCACACTTATGACTAATACATTTATATTTAGCACATTTCTGTAGGACTTTTGCTCAAGAAGTTTCACAAAGAATAATATGGAGTTTAGGCCAATTTTACAGATGAACAACAGAAGTTCAAGGAGGGGAAAGTATTTGCCTGAAGTCAATAAAAAGCATCTTGTACTGAGTGTGTCCCTTCTCTTCTGGACCACTGCTTTTCTGGCATGTGATGCGCCAACTGGTTGTGGGTGCAACTTGTCTGTCTAGATAATTGTTTGATAATAAATAACAGATCAAAGGGAGATATTTCTCAGGATGCTTAGAGTCTTTGGGAGGGTGCTAGTGGCAGGACATTAACTTAGAAAGGGTGTAACAAGTTGCAATATAAAAAAAAATAAACCCTTAGAAGGTGAAAGACTGAGAAAACTGGATTTAAACAGGCAGTTAGCAGTCAAATGTAATTTTATCTCATGCAGTAATGTGGAGGTGGTGAGATTGCCCAGCTCTACTAATAGGGTTTGCATGACATCTTACACACATAGAGTATATTCCTTAGGCAGATCTGAGTAATAAGTGTCTAATTATTATTATGATTACACTTGGCGTTTTTAATAACAGCAGTAATTGGGTGATGTTGATGGCCTCATTTTAGGATTCTGCATTTGGCCTAAAGCTCCAGTCATTAAGTGCTGGCTGAGTAAAGAATAGCGTATCATGAAATGTATTTCATGTCCCAGGTATCTGCCAGACTGGAGGGCAAATGCTGACAGTGTCCTTAATGCTGGGAGGGGTACATGTCTTTTTTACAAGTACATAAGACCATAGTGACGCATGGTGATTTCTCTAGTAGCACACTCAGGTCACTGGGAAAGCTAATTAAACAGAATACATTTCACTTTGATCAGCTACTTACAACTATATTGCAATGATAAGATCAAATGAAGCTCTGCTACTATCATAATGTGTTTTAAAATGTAGAAGGATGTGGGCGAGCGTTATAACCAATATGACCTAATGGTTTATGTCCTGGACTAAGCCTTGCAAGGCATGGATCTAAGTCACAGAAATCAGTCTGGGTATCCAAACAAGACATGGAGGCTGCAATTTGGCAAAGAATTTTAGCAGATGCATAGGTTGCCCTTAGAAAAGCACATACAGAAGCAGTCGACTTGAGCCAGATGGGATGTAAACTGGTACTTAAGGGTAAGCATATGCTTACGTGCTTATTAAATGGGAACAGGTTGCCAAACCAAGCCTAAGAAAGTAGCTGGGGTGGCTCACTAACCCTTGAAGATTTTTAGTGAAATAAAAAGTCTCTTCTCTCTATTCTTGTCTCAAGTGGCTTGTCACTTCCCTGCCATCTCCCGGTAACTTTTGAATTTTTATCAAATGTGACAGAGATGCAGAAATCTGAGACGAAGTTCAATTCCTATCAGATATAAATCAATGTCTGGGCAAAAAGAGAAGACCAGATAGGACTTGCATGTTCTGCAAACTGCGTTTTGAATATATCAGGAGGAAGGAGGATGTAGCAGAATATTCAGGCAGTATCACCCATGAACCTCCAAGTGTTTAAAAACACAGCAGCATTAAATACACACTGAGGCACATGCTGAAATTGTGTCAGCGTTAATGAAAGGCCCAATTCTGATTACTTGGAAGCACTAATGCTTGGGGTGTGTTTCTGAGATCCAATCCATAACCACAAAGCTATCATCAAGCTCAGATGTCTCCAACCTCAAGTAAATTATTAGTACTCAGCCAAAACTCCACCAGAGGCCACTGTTGTTAAATATATGTGGGATTTTTGGGTGTGCAATGCATAGATTGGCCAGTCAGCTGCCAGACAAATACAAAAGGCATTTCCTGAGGTTTTAGGGCTTTGTTTCACCACCTTCTCATTTTATGGAACCGGGTAGATAATTTCTGAAATACACATATATTTCTCCCTCTTTTTCACAAGCTGGAAGATCACAATCATGATTTTAAGAAAGCACAGCACATATTGGAAAACCATTGTCCCTTGGCAAAGAAGCTTACAGAAAATAAAGAGATGTATGAATATAATGAAATAAAAAGAAAGGACAGGAGGTACTTGATTTGTTCACTATTTTTAGTAAGTCTTATTTCAATGGATTATCTAAAATGAGAAGGTGTTGTACAGTGCATGATCATACTAAAACAGAGCTTTCTTATTTGAAATCTTCATGACTGTCATATTGGATATAAAAAATTTGCATAATAATTTGCTTTTGTAAACACCCTAGAGCACTCAGGATGATTCATGGTATAGAAATATGATTATAATAAAAAGATCTTCATGAAAATTCATTCATTTTCACCTTTAAGAAGATAGTCT
Source organism: Forpus xanthops (assembly GCA_032466535.1). NCBI lineage: Eukaryota > Metazoa > Chordata > Aves > Psittaciformes > Psittacidae > Forpus > Forpus xanthops. The sequence continues at coordinate 6,372 of JASSUY010032080.1, forward strand.
TCCAGGGATGACTATAGAATTGCAGTTTGCCTATTAAATATCACATCTTAAAATGAATGCCATTTACATAGATCTAATAAGCATGGTTAGGTACCAGGGCTGGAGAAAAGGTTTCCATGAGATATTTAACTCTTGACTAAAACAAATACTTTTGCAAGAAAAGTGGGACAGACATAGGGCTTGCTCCAAGCATGTATTTGAGCTTGGGAATGGGCATGGGGAAGGAATTTTTCTCTGTAACATGAGACAGCTGAAGTTATTCTTCTGGTAATACTTAGGATTATAAGGAGAAATATTAGAGCTTAGTCCTACAATATAAAAACAAGTGATTTTATTTTGCCCACCTGTTTTAACTCTGAAGCTCAATAATGACAATTTTGACACCAGGATTTATTTAAAGACACTTCTTTTCTGCTTTCAGCATGTGTAACAGAAGAAAGCTGGATTTTCTATGGGGCATTAAACAATGCACTATAAATGACATCGTAGATGCAAATTTGGGAGGGAAAGGTATTTAATTTAACCCAGAGTCTGATAAACACAGTAACCTGTGTATTTCTATAAGATAACAAATTGCTATTGACTGGTGTAACACATTAAGGATTTTTTAATTCTCCAGAATATATTTAATGCTGCAAATAGCTGGCAGCTCCTTTACAATTTTAACAAACTGCCTTGGACAATCTGATGGAATAATCTGCATTAGAGTTCAATTTCCCATTGGCTGATGATGAAATCACTTTTCAAACTGCTTTTCTGCTAGTTGACTCAGGATATTGCTTCTTGGCTAGCCGGCAGCTTCTCTTCAGTCATCAATAAGCATTTTAATTAACAAAATAAAACCCTAAATGTGAATTGAATTTTCTCGGCAGCTCGAAAATGTGCGTGAGCGGAAGACCCTGTATGGAGGGGCAGCTCAGCACTAGAGGGCAATCGAGATACACATGCGAGACCAAATGTCCTTATCTCAGTACTGTCTTTTTCTGGGGAAAGGTGAAAAATTGAGCAGTGATGTCTGTTTCAGTCCCATCTCTGCATAGAGAACCAGCAAGGCGGTCCCCTGGAGAGGCAGACAGGATAGTGCCAATGCTGGAACCAAATGCTTCATCTTCCTCCTGGCTACATGGACCAGATGTGAAGAAGGCAGGGGGATCTGTGGCTTTTCTCATGCAGAAAATCAGAGAAGCAGGGGTTGGGCTTTTTCTTTTTTTAGGGTATATGCAGTTGGGGACAGAGACAAGCCCCTAATCTGTGTCTTGTTGCCAAGGGCAGATTTACCTTGGTGAATGATGCTGTAGCTGCCCTGTTACCTGTCTGGTGCAGGGTGTGCTGGTTTGGCGTGAGGCGGCAAGTATCAACCAGAAGCATACCTCTTGCCCACTCCAGCTCCTCAGCTGTCTTGGGGCTGCAGCCAGCCTGTCCAAGGGGTTCCCCAGCGTGGATGCTTCCAGTCACTACTGTAATAATAAACATGAATTAATAATAATAATAGTAATCCCTACATGATCTTCAGGCCCTAAACATCCATGAACCTCTGATGAGATCTATGTTATAGTAAATCCTTCCGTAATATTCTCTGAGCCACCTTATTTAAATATTTGCTTAGTGCAGCAGATAACCCTCATAAAATGCAGTGATCTGTCAAGAGAAAATAAATGCGATTTCCCCCTCCTATAGCCACCCAGCTGCCTGCTTTCCAGCCCATGCTTTATGCATGGAAAGTGCTGTGCAGCATTGAGAAATTCTGCGCATATTCCAGTTAGAGGGGTTTAGGCCCAGCTCTGTGGCTGTAGCTGCACATCTTCACCCAACACACATACACACGTTCACTGCCCCAACCTCCATTATGTCTGCCTGCCAGGGATTTCTCACTGGTAATTATAAAGAATCCTTTTCTGTTTGGTTCTGACCAGAATAAAAAGACGGCTGTTTGCATTTCCTGTAGTGCTTGTTTTGTGCAAGTGTTCCAGCCAAATCCATTGCTGATGATCTGGGAGGGAGCAACATATCTGAATTCAATAAGCCGAATATTAATGAAAGTTACTGGTGAAATCTAAGAGACAAGAAGTCAGTCGTAGATCAGTGCTATTTACCCAGCGAGAATTAATCACTGCAGCTCAAAAGAAGTGATACCTCATATGGCTACAGGCTCATTCAAGAGCAAGAACGTAAGAAAATAATTTTTAGCTACATTCAAAGAGGTTTCACTCTGCTTCAGCAGCAGGCATGTCTGGAAGCTGTCTGCCTAGCTTGAGAGAATGGTTCCTATGAGCAGCCCAGAGTCAGTACACATACTTTTTGCTGTTCTTTTCTCATAGGTTTTTTTGGAGATAGGTTAGATCTGGGATCTAATGCATCTGTGTTGAGTAATCCTGTGCAAAGCATTCATAGAGGTGGTCTGGGCCCAGAGTTCCCAGAAATTATGTCAGCTGATAATATTCGTAGTTCTTTAATGATGCTGCAACTTCATGGGTCATGATGAACATCAGACTTGTCCATCATGTAAACTGTGTGCACTTACTGTATTCATTAATGGTGTCTCATACTTCCTGGTACAGATGATCACATCTCTATCTCTTTTTCTGCAAGAGATCAACATTATCTTAAGCAAGATTTAATACTTAAATTGCATGACCTACAAATAGGTCAAACTGCACCCAATATACTTTCAAGTTTAAAGAATCTTATGTTGGTTGAGTATTAAGATTACTTTGGGGAGGAGTTGATGACCAGAACTCTGAATATGATTGCATTTCCCATTGCATTGGACTAGAAGCACTCTTCCAGACAATTAACATCTCCCAGCTGAGCAATGGAAATCTGTAGTAATGAGCAGTACCTCTTAAAACACACTAACTCCTTCACCTGTGATCATCTGACCATATACTAAAGCACCTAATTTAAAAGATATTAGGCCCTCATGTGAAGCATTATGCACTGTATATACTATTGCACATTAAAACTCCATATTGCTTTGCAGTCTCAAACTTCATGCCTTTGCTATCTTCTTAAACTTCCTTCTCCCTATCAAACCGAAACCTAAGTCTTCAGTAAGCATTGTCATGGGACAGGGCTGAGGAGTCTTGTGCTGGAGCTGCCTTTACAGGGCAGCTGTGAGCTAATCATCTCTGAGAAGCTGCCCTGCCACTTGCCACAGAAGAACAAGTCATTAGTCCCTGTTTTGCAGCCAAATTCCAATCTAGGTCATTACAAGCAGTTTAATTTCCCCAAGTGGCTTCATTTGGACGTGGTATTCACCACTTTTTGAAAGAGTTATGGGAGCATTGCTGCGCATTGATGACAGAGGTTTTTTCCCACATTTGGCTTCTTGTCAGTGACAGAAACAGCTTCTCCAGGACAGACAGATAGACATGCTTTGCAGAAATCTTTGGCATCCCTTGGTACTTCACACAGAGTAGTATACCATTTCTGTACATGCAGCAGCTCCTCCTTTATGACAATCCTGTCTACACCATGAGCTCAAGCTACATTAAAAAGTCTCTTGTAAGTGGTGTGAGCACAAGACATGCACACTCACCATGGGCCACAGATGCCACAGGCACTGTGACTCTGGCTGACACATGTAGCCACAGAGTTTGCTGGAGGGCAGCTGGCCTCCATGCCAACTAAACCCCTTCCCAAGGCTTGTGCTGTCAGTGGCTTTGGCCCTGGGAGGTGTCTGTCAGGCCATAAAGCTGGTTTTAATCACTATATTTTTGGAAATTGAGTAGAATCCTTTGCCCTGCTGAACCTTGTGTCCCATTTCCTACAAACTTTTTCTCTGTCATCAGCAGCAACCCTTTGGCACTGACTGCTTAAGCAACCTGCAGTATATGAGGCTTTCTGGTGCTTCAGACAGAGAATATGGATCAGCAAAGGAAGCCACCACCCCTTTTGAACCATGAGTCGCCAAACAGAACTCACACTTCTGTGTGCTGTGGTCAAGTTCATAAATAATGAAGAGCATCATACACAGCAGCTGAAAAGAGACATCATTTCTTGGAGAGGTTTTTGTTGCCACCATGAAACACACGAGACAATACTACCTTAGCTAGTTTGTGGTGCTGCCTGCACAACATACAATTAGAGGTAAACCACAAAAGGATTAAGAGCCACATTGCAGCCCTGTCCCTTCCTCCCACCTCTCTGACCTGCATTGTCTCATTTACTCCATATGCTTTTTCACAAGGCCATGAGTTTCCAGAACCCCAGTTAGGACACATTTGAACTTGATCAAGACAGAAACCTTAACTTACTCTTCCAGATCTGAAGTAAATTGAATCCCTCTGTTTAAGCTTACCTATTATTTGGGCTCCTGGATATCTGGGAGTCTGAAGCCACATGGGACTAGATTATTATACTCTGGGGTATGCACGCAGTTTCACTCCTCTGAGCCAATGAGTGAAGTCTGTTAAGGGACCTGATTATCCCTCCATAACTTATACAGCAATTCCTGCACAACTTGCTCTCCCAAGGTTTCAGGATTGCCATGCTGGAACCTGTTATTGAGACTGCATAAAGCAGACGAATGTACATGACAAATTTTCCATGGTTGCTTCCTCTGAGACTGCATCTGGGGCAGATATCAAAATGCACAAGACACGCATGTTAAATATTCCTTCGAAAATCTGCCAGTGCCAGTACCCAAGATTGTAATCAATGAGAAAACAGCAAGCCTCCTGGTATGCATATATATGGTTCTGTAACCATTGCCTATTGACAGCAAGCTTTTAGGGCTTCCTCCTCAAAGCAGCCAGCTCTGCTGCAACTAAAGGTCACCAGGTATAAAACGGAGAAATGATGCCCACAGGGAACAGCAGATACAGCTCCCTTTTCTTTTGGAGAGACAGTTTCTTAAATGACTTCTATGGATACTTGTTTTCACACAACTGATTTTCCTCTAAGCCCTGAACACAGAAGATCTAGACATATTACAATTGTTTATGTGTACACATGTATATGGCCTAACTGTATATAGGTACAGCATTAAACCACACAGACAAAAAAAACCCTGACTCTACATAATTTACTTTCACATGTATCCTGGTGTTGTTGGTTGCTCATCTTCTTTCACCCCACCTCTTCTTCTGTCCCTGCTCTTCTAGTCTGACTGCCCAAATTCCCCATCCCCACCACCATACATCAGCTGTGGTCCACACAGTCATGGCTCTCAGCCTGAGTGGGAGCATCAGGTACAGCTGTCAGAGCAGTTTGCTGGGTTTTTCCTACACATCATGTAACATATTGGATTGTTCCACTTTAAGCATCACTGAAAAGCCTGAAGAAATGAAAGATTTCACTGAGAAATGTGGAACTTCAGCGAAGGCAGGGCTGAGTCTCCTCACTTGTACACTTCACCTGGCCACTGCATGATATTGCTTCTCCCTCCCTTGTGTGTAACGCATAAATGAGCACAAACCAGTAAGAGATTTGTCTCACAGTCTGACCTCTGAGGTGCTCTAGGCAGGCTAACAGACATCTCACTAGCCTGGTGGTATTTCACAATCCAGTACTTTCCCTCTTCATAAATGGAAAGGCATCTCTCATTTTTCTTAATCAGCAAAAATCTAACTTTGCCAAGTCTGGCCCTGCAGTTTCAGAATCAGGTACTGTGCAAATAAATAGATGCCAACAGCACATTGCTACGTTTTTCTGTTTTGTTGAGGCAAACCAAATCAGAAATATGCTCACTTTTCTGAAATATAAGATCATACTTCCTGAGAAATGTGGGAACATGTTACCAGGACCCATGTCCCATGAGGCTGAGATGTACAATAAAATGCATGTGTCATGTGAACACTGCCGTGCTACTAGACCTACTTACAGTTTGGTGGTGATTTTTGTTCATGAAGATTTTGATGGTGCTTTGGTGCTTTGCAGGAAGAAGAGGAATCACATATAATGAGATAGAAGTCAGATATAATCTTGTTGATCAAGGCTGCGTGGCATGAACATATTCTGCTTGGACATGATCCCATCTCAATATACAACAATCTGCAGCTATAAGAGATATCCTGAAGGGTGTATTGTTGAATGTTTCCATCTGCTGGCACACAAAAGACTGGATGAGGGCAACCAGTTTGGTTTTGTAATGGGGTTTTATGTGCTACCTTGTACCATTATTCATGTACAAAGTCACAAAATGAAGAAATTTTTGTTCCAGATGATTTCTGCAATGGAGTGGGGTTACCTTTAGGGTGGAGATTGCAATAGAGATGGCTGGGTTTGAGCCATGGCTGCTTCTTGCTCAAGAAAATATAAGGCCAAAATACTCTATTTCAAATTTCCTCAAACATGAATGGAAGTCTGCTACAGTGAGCTCTAGATTCACAGTCCTTATGGTATCTCAGGAGTCTCAGAAAAGAGTTTTCATCTTTTCCCCACCATTCTCTGTTATGTTCCTGACATATACCCCTGTCTTTTTTTCCATTTCCCCTTGCTAAATGCCAAGAAAGTAGTGCTTAGCTCGATGAGAAATGACCCTTTTCCAGTAGAGGAAACTGGGACGGACTAATGATTCAGGATGAAAGAGCAGCATCAGTATCAAACAAGACATTGGGTTTTCTTACACTCAGCTCCTTTAGGAAGTCATTCCCCAGAGCCAGCACAGAGAGACATCATGCTACTGCATGGCCTATTTCTGGTACCAGAAGATAAAATACTCAATCGTTAACATCATTTGCACTCTTGAAGGCAAGTTTTGTTGTTCTGAAGCAAAGAACAAGTAAAACATTATTCTCTGTGAGTCAGCCATAATAAAGAAGTAAAAATGTGTCACAGATATATTCCATGAGGGCTCATTTTTGAGAGCTTTCTCAATGTAGCTTTTTCTCAAATCTATCTTGCTGTTCAGGGTCCCATCTCTCTCAGGTGAATAAGGCAAGGGGAATGGCTGTTCCTTGTGTTTGTGAATGGACTTTGACATTCCCTGTCTGTATCATTAAATGAAGACCTCATGAGTTCTTTGTGAAATGGAGTCGAGGTAGTAGAAACTGTAGACTTTAAAGACTTTACATTGCCATCACAGATTTTGTTCATGCATTATTACGCTTATTAATGTCTATCACCAGGACATATGGAAGAGCAGTTACACAGGTCCTGTTAGAACATCACTCAGAGATTAGAAGTGAGTAAAAAACTGCAAATCATTCACCATAAATGTTCATTGGAATTGTTTATAATGCAGTTACTCTGAAGACAGCCAGCCATCATGGCTGGAGGTACTGCATTGATTTTCTCCTACAGATATCAAGATTAAATCTGCTCAACGTAACAGTCAAGGGATTTCTTTTTGAAACGGAGTTCATGTGGAGCCAATCAGTGATGTCTCTGATAAATTGACCCTTTCAGAAAGTGCTGAATCACAAAACCAAAAGTGTTCCTGGAGATCTGCTTTATTTTATGAAATTTTCTTTTGGAGCATTACTCACACCCAGTCTGGAATTTCTTCTCACGCCTAGGTGAAGCACTCAGAAATAGCTTGAAACAGGGAGATTTGGTCATTAGCTTAGACTTTGGTAGAGCTGGGTTTACATCCTTCACAGGACTGAGGTGAAATCAGGTCTTCCTCTTCCCAAATGAATGATTCAGTCAACAGCTGGTGCAAGGAGTTGAACAAGAAACTACCCTTGTTGTTTGGGCAATGTCTTTCATGAATTGAAATTCTCTTTTCCCTGTTCTTTAGAGCTCTTCTTAACTCAGACACATCCTTAATTAATTAAGTATAATTCCTATTTCTTAAGAGAATATAAAGAGTAAAAGTCATTCTAGGGATGTAAACTGAATATGTACATCAGTTTGGTCAATGATCTTACTTCCCATGCAGTAGCTGACCTATTCAAAACTTGTCTTTTAATGCAAAAAAAGCAATAACAGTGCAATAGGGAAAAACTTGTGAACAAGGTAATGAAAACAATGGGAAAAACAAAAGACAGTACAGTCCTTGAACTAGACTATAAGTATTCAGTGTATTTCTTCCACCACCACCTAGAAGTCTAGTTAAAGAGGGGATTCTGCTGAATAAGGGGCTGTAAATACACATCTAAGATCAGTAAAACAAAGATGTGGATGGGTGGAATGAGGGGTACAACGTAACAGGAACCCAAGATCAATGCAACAAGCAGCAGCAGGCTCTTCATGCCATCGGCCTGGTACTCTCTCCTACCCCCACTAGGGCTCACTTTCACATCACACAGATCAGACGTCTGTTTTCATCCACCCCCTGAGTGACAGTCTAACGGTATTTGACAGAACATGGTTTTTTTTGCTACATCCTCCACAAGCCCTTTCCTTTGTCCTCTTTTCAGCAGTTCTGGCTTCTGCCAGCAGATTAGGCTGACAATTTAGTGTGAAAAGGAAATTAGAAATGCACCAGCGTTCCTCACATGAGTAGAACCAGAGCTTGAATGAAAGCATTAATTCAGATTAAAACTGAATCACTCAACAATTCATCTTTTTCGTGCATATTTGTGTGTACGCTCTTTTATGTACAACAGGGATGTTACCGTGTTAGGTCTTTGTGTATGACCTACCTGATTAATGGAATGACACAGTCTGCCAATATAATTCCGACAACTAAATCAGTGCATCATGCAGCACACAGATCCCCAAGGAGAGGAAGTGTGCTCTGGAAACTCTAAGAAAAGCTAAAGCTGTTTTTGAAGCTCTGCCTTATAAATATAAAAGCTATGCTGGAGACAGCTCAGTCTAACTCCTAAAATGGCTATTAATGGTCTCAAGCCAGCTCTGTTGAGCACCAAACACCAGTAAGCTCCTGGTGTGTCATCCCTGAGCTGTCCCACCCAAAGCCATCGAGTAAGGGGCAAGGTTTGAGATGTCTTTGGGAGGTTACCTACATAAAGGAGCTGGCTGCCTTTCAGACTCATCACCTCCAACCACTGTTATTTCCCCTCCATAAATTTGAACTAATATGAAATCCATCTAAGGGAATTATAAGATTTAATTTCTAAAGTTTTACGTGATCCTAGTGTGAAAAAAAATGCCATCTGAAAAGAACACCTGCCAACTGAAATCTAGCCCTAAACACAAAATATACAATACATCCTGGAGTGGGTGAGAATGAAGTGTCAAGAGGTTCTAGTTTGAAAAGGCCATAAGGGAATAACCCTTAAAAAAAGGCAAAAAAAATTTATCTTTTTCTAAGGTCCTTTAGAGAGTGGTTGGTATTGAGGGAAGAGGGGTTCTCAGGTTCCTAAGAGCTTGTGCTACAAGTAACCTGCAATCAAGCTCAATAAGAAACAACTCCAGCTTCCTCTCAAAGTGTGTAACTGTGTCTGCATCATTCAGCCAGGAGTAAAGAAGTAGCAAAATCGGGGCAGGATGGACTTCAAACTGATTAGTCAGAATAACAAAATCGCAACACCAGCCCATGACTCACTTCAGATTTTCTGTACAAAAAATTCACGTTTCCTTAGCTGTTGCCATGGGCATCCAACAGAGTTAAACCAAAGTCAACAACAACAACAGAAGATTTGCTCTCAGTATGCCAGGTTCATTTTAAAAGCAGTATAATTAGAAATACGTTAAATATGATCAGTTGGTGGGGCACTTCATGTTGTCCATGTACAATTGAGAAGAGCAATCACATGGTACCGCAGGCAGCAGACGGTCAAATAAAAAAAGGATGGTAAGAAGACAGGGGTGCAATCAGAAAAGTCAGCACCTAGAGAAAGAGACAGAAGATTCATCTGTTTGCTGCCTGTTGGAGTCCACCTAGAAGATTAGTTCCTGTAATGTGAGGCTTAGCTTCTTTCTTCTAAGTAAATAAAATTTCTCTATACAATGGAGCAGAAGGTTCGCTGCAGTCAATACACCACTAATGTCCCCACTGCCCTGAGTCCTCTCACTGATGTGATGTTCAAGGAAAAGGTTCAAGAACAGATTAAATGAAGACTGATCCTTTCCCTAGTCCATTTTCCCAGTTTACTGAGGCTGTACCCATCATGGATTTATCAGCCCCTTATCACAGAATGGCATGGTATGCTTTTCCTGCATTAATCTGTCTCCTAATTTTTAGCATGAATGAATACAGCATCTACAATATCCTGCAGCAATGAGTCCCACAGTTTAAAGCTATCTTGTGCAGGAAAAAGCTTCTTTTGATTTTTTTTTCAAAATTTGTTTTGGCCTTTTTTGTTTTGAGGCCTAGGGCTTCTCATGTAATGAGAAGAATCATTCCTTGTTCAGCTTCTTGATGAGGAAGCTCTTTTGCACTTTCAGACATCATCACTTTTGTGTGCTTTTTTGTGTTCTACGTCTCGGGGGAACCAAAGCTATACATAGCTTTCAAGCAGTCTAAACAGTGGCTAATTACATTTCCTGGTATGTTCTCTATTCCTTCCCTAATAATTTCTAAAATTCTCTGCACTTTTTGACTCATTCCCACTGAGCCTTGAGCTAATGTTTTCATAGCACTGTTCAAAGTGAGCCCAAAATCTCTTTCCTGAATGTTAATAGCTAATCTACAGTTCATCACTGTGTAGTTTATAATTAATGTGTTTTTTTTTTTTTTGTTTTTTTTTTTTTTTTTCACAATGGTCATTATTCTGCATTTCTTAATGTGTGAATTTCATCTCCCATTTTATTACCCAGTCCCTCTGTACCATGAGAAGCTTCTGCAGGTCCTTACATGTATTTTGCCCTAAACAAACTTGTACCATCAGGAAATGGTATTACGCCACCTCTTTGCATATTGTTTGTGAACACCCTGAATAACATGGCCCCAAGACAGATCCCTATGCAATGGCATAGCATAACCTCACTCCAATCACAGAACACTGTTCCTAGCGTTTATTCACTTACAAAATCACAAAAAGACCTTCTCTCTTATCCCATGACAGCTTAATTTTCTTAAGAACCTTAATGGAAAGAAACTGTTGAAAGCTCTTGAGAATATTAGTATATTGTAGCAATGAGATCACCCTTACCTACACACTCACTGATTCCTTAAAAGCACAACAATATTTGTGGGGTTGCTCTCTGCAAAGCCTCCTTCTTTCCTATCCTGTCATCTTTATCCCACTGTCTTCTGATCCCATTCTTTAGTATAATTTTTGTCCTTTGCACCCTAGAGTCCTGCCAGTCTGCAGCTTTCCAGGCAGCACTCCCCTGAAGCCTTAAAAAAAATCAACACACCAGTTACAACCTTCACTTCCTCTGTGCTGAAGATGATGCAAACCTCAGGTTTACATTCCCCCATTAGCAGCTGAGCAATTTCGCATCTGAATTCCTTTAGAACTCATGAGTGAAGCCCATCTGCTCCTGGCAATTTGTTATTTATCTTACTAATTCATCCCTAGGTCTCTTCTACCAGTGGTTCAGGTTGTGGTAGTCTCTTGCATTATCCCCTGTAGAGAAAAGCTCTAGTGAGGTACCCTATTTGAACTCTAGAGCTGTGAACATTGACGTACATAATTCATCTTCCCTGTGGACTCCATTGAACTTACCTGCCCTCCAGACTCCCAGGAAGGCTTCTGGTTCCTGATGTGCTTGGGGCAGTTTGTATTTTTATGCCATCAGTAAGCTGATTCTCAAAAGTTCCCTGAGGTTTGCCACATTTAACGTCTACATATTGCTTCTTGAAAGTGAGGGTCTTTTTGTCTCTTTTCCTTACCAGGACACAGGTTTCGGTTTGCAACCTTAATTGAGGTAATGTGAATATGCAAAGTGGATTGCATATATTTTATAACACAAATAGCCACTGTGTTACAGTTGACACCGTAACGTACTAAGGGCTTGGATCATGCTTCTTTAACAAAGAGCTGTGGCTGTCAAAGAGCTACTGCAGTGATCAGGCTGGATATCAATGTCTCCTGGGTACTCATGTCTCTTTCCCTTTGCAGCAGATGCTGGCAGTTTGGTGGCTACATGAGATATGAACACACCATCCATTCAAATGACTCAGCAACAAGAATAGTGCAATGATGGCAACTAATGCACTGAGGGTGGGAATTTTGTCTGTGGCGGAATTGCTGGAGTCTGATAGAGACAGTGATGGACAGAGCAAGGGGCTGACAGAAACTACAGCTAGTAGAGATGAACAGATGAAACAGATGACAAACTGCCAAGAGTGACTTTCTGCATATCCTTGGGGTGATTAAAAGAATGACTCCCTCTGTCACCTCTGTTCAACGCTGGCAAGTCCATAGTCTACCATTATGCAGAAATCCTTTCATGTACTATGAAAATGCAGCCAGCTCTGCACAAAGCAAAGCTGTCCTTTAACAGCATCCATCAATACTATAAGAGACAGGAGCTGAAGTGCATATAATTTCTAACAGAAATCATTACAATTCTAAACAAAGAAATCTTTTAAAGTACAAAAAGAGCAGGATGGATACAGTAAAAAAGAGAAAAATCTAATTATATTCATAAAAAATCTGCAATTAGGGAACTAGTACAGTTACAGTTCATCTTCTGTCCTTGAATTAAAAAGGCGGGCATGGCTAATCTGTGAAAGTAAAGATTCCTTTACCTTGCAGTTATATAAAATATTCCTTCATATTTCAAGGTGCCCTTTTTATTTCGATGGAGAAGCTTAAAAATAAGTAGGGTTCAATCCTTTTTCAAGGTCTAACCTTTCAGAATATGTCCAAAAGTCAGTAGGGAGAGGAGCAGTCTGAAACAAACATGGAAAGCAAGCAGAAAAGAGCAACATGTCACTTCAACACTTAGAACAAAACCTTTCTAGCCATTTCCTAAATTAATGATGGAGAGATGATACACTGTTGTTTATATGAATTAAAGAGTTGGCATTTTGTGAATAATGAGATACTCCCAAGTGGCAGGAAACTCTGTCCTCACATATTTCAGTCTTTAAAGCCCGTTCTTCCATCCTCTTTTTAAATGCCTTGCTCCAGTCTCAGGCCACTTTTGGGAATACACATCTTTGATCAAGGGTCTGTCCTGCCTTATGAGCTCCTGCTGCCAAAGAGTTTCAAAGCATCTTTACTTCTCTGAAGTTAGTCAAGGCAGTATGTCCACCTCACAGATTTGAACATCAGACTTTGGTGGGGATGTGTCACACGTGCAAAACTAACTTATCCATATGTTCTTGGCGACAGGCAAGTCTGGAAGAGGGGCTTTTATGTCTATGAGCTGACCTCTAGGTGTTAGGTCACAATGTCAGTAGGTTTACTCACATGTCTGAATTTAGTTGATTTAAAGCTATCAAACCTTTTTTTCAGCATGTGTGTGCATCTAAGTATGCCTATGTGTATGAATCATACACATAAACTGATCCACAAGCTTTCCACTACTGGCAAACCCATTTCTCTATAGGCAAGTAACTGAAACGGAGTTAAAAGATAGTGTACTGGTGTGCTTCTGCAACTTGCTGTACTCAAGTATGTGAATGCTGCCAGTACTTAACGCATTTTTAATGAATCTCAGTGTTGGGAAAGGAGACAGAAACTTTCAAGATCTGTCGGCCAGCACTTTTTTGCATGCTCATCTCAAAGGAACTATTCCAGAATGCAGTATTTGGTGATATGAGTAATGAGATCAGAGTCTGGCCTATTGTCTCCTCTCTCATCTGAATTTAGAGGTTATTTACTGAGCATAAAGTAGCCAAATCATGCCATGGCAAAGGAACAGGAAAGACATCTGCTTAATTTTAGTGATAGGTTTTCTGAAGCTTATTTTATTTAAATAAGTGCTGTGTGGTGGTTGCATGACCACACAATGTATTCATCAGCAATGTCTGGGTCGAAGTGGAAGTTACTGTGGTCCAGGTGAAAAACCATCATAATCCATTCAAAAATATGATCAGATAATGGGTGGCTCTGAAGTGGATAATTTGACTTTGTTTAAAGATGGCTCAGTACCAGATAATACCTGATCCAGATCTCTTTCTAATTCATCTAAAACCTACTATTGGCCTGATTTCATGCACTGTTTCTTAAGGTGACCTCTGATGGGCCAGGGGCAGAAGAAATTAAACAAAACACTGTGCTGACGATTCATTAGTTTCAAAGTCCTGACATAAATCTTAATTTTTCCCTCCATGAGGCTTCTTTGAGCATTTTTCATAAAAAAAAAGGCTGACTTGAAGAAAAAATGTGTGGTTTTGTAAATGGGAAATGAAAGTTTTAACAAAATTTCAGTATATGGCATATCTTCAACAGGAAGAAAAGAGAACTCTGGTTCCCGTTGTATGCAGATGAAATTTATAAGCCAATAAGGCTAGCTTAATAAAAAAAAAAAAATCAATGCTGGGAAATGTTACCAAGGAACCACTCGTCTTTTCATTTGTTTTTAGACACGTTTCTGGAATAATGGCAAGTCATTACTCAGACACTAGTTGGTGGTTAGAGAGGCATTGAAAGCCATGGCTGATTTTGTTAGTCTGCTTTCCTCTGCCAGTAAAAAGAATGTTTCTCACTCAGAAATTGCCATCAGGATAAGATCCCTGTAATAATTGAAAACTGCAGGCTTTTTGGGGGGGATCTGCCAAAATATTCATTGTAGATGTAACTCAGCTGCCAGTAAAATCAGTAGGAGATTCACCAAATACATGAAGGCAGCACAGTCACGTCAACCCTGAGGGATAAGCAGAAACTGTAATTTATTTGTTATTTAAATAAAACTTTAGCGACATAGAAAAGGCATAGGATCTTTCCAGCATCTCTGACTGTATTGATCTCTCAGTGAGGCTGAAAGACTCTGTTTCCCATTTCATGACTGATTTAGTTTAGCAATTCAAAACAGCCCATGCCTTACTGATAGGATCAATGGTTGTTACTCTCTATAGCTGCTCTGGGAAGGTGGACACTGTTGCTTCGTCTTGTGCGGCACACAGCTGCAGGGCACACTCTGGCTCCTGCACTCATATCCAGAAATATGCCCCAAGTTTCTAACAGCAGGAAGACAGAGATGGTTCCATGGCTCAGCTTTGGAAGTTTTGCATTGATTGGAAACACAGCCTGAGACTTGCAAAAAAATCCTTTCCATGTGCTCATGAGCTATTCAAAAGGGTTTTTTGTTTGTTTTTAGGGTGGTTTCATATCATCTTATCCCTGGTTTAGTGGAAGTTTATAAAACCAGACTCAGATAGATAGTCTTTAGCATCATTTTCTCTTTGGCTTACTCCAGTGTCCTATACCAGTGTCATTGTCCTGATTTCTGCATTTTTCAAGACACTAAAGCACTCCAGCTTATCATATTAGCAGTTCTGAATGGCTTTCCTTACACCAAGTTAAAAATTGAGTCAGGTAAGTTATTTGCTATAGATAACAGTATTTACTTATGATTAGCATATTATTGCATATCAAAACCTGCTCAGGTTTTGTATATAGCTTATTCATACAAAAAATAATCAGAGGAAACAAAAAAGGCTTTATGGTGTTACTTGAAAGCATATAAATCTCAGTAATAAGTATATGTTCCCTTTCTTTCACCAAAATTACAGTTTGAAATAGTGTAAAAGAATCTAAATCAATATGATGAAGCATTTAAGCACATGCTTATCTTCAAGCAGCAAACCAATTCATCAGCTTCAGCTATTATTCCCTAACTTCAGTAAGATCAGTCACACAGGCTTCCCTCTGCCTGGTTGCTCGCTGCCATGCAACCCCAGCAATGAGAGCGCAAATAGTCTTGACCAGAAAAGGCAACTTGCATCCATTTTAAAAGAAGATTACAGTCACATCTGCCACCAGGTTGAGAGGGCTCTGTGATGGGCAATTGCTTCCCTCTAATGTATGTTTGTCATCTAACAACTCAGTTGTGAAGACTGGCTTTGGGAGTTCTCTTCTTCCTGATGCAGGAGTGGATCATTTCTCATGAAACCCACATATCACCATATGTGCCTGAAGACCGGAGGGCAAAAGGGGAGAGTTATATTGCTGACAAATAATTGCAATATGTCTGTTTAACATTCGCAACAAATCAGCAGCAGCATTTAGAAAGGTTGCCTGGAGGCCTGGAACTGTCAAGCCAGATAATGGCCCGAAACATTGCTGGCTAATAATAACACCGGGCTTCACTGCACCGTGTTTAAGTGTAAACTCAAGAGGGCTTTTTTTTCCCCTGTTTTTCCCCTCTCTGCAGCTGTTGACATTACATTTTGCAAGGGACGTCTTTAGCAGATCCAATCTGTGACCTACAGAAGACACAACCTAACATTTCTGGCAGCCACACATTGCAGGTCCACCAGTGGGGGGCACAGTTGTTCTGGGGCACCAGAACGACCCAACACACAGACCAAAGCTGACCTGGCCACTTCAGTGAGTGGCTGCCTACCCCATGGATGACCATCGCATTGCAAACACAAGACAGGTGTCTTGGGCACCGTGATGCCAAGTGTAATCCCAAGTTGGCCTCTATATTTGTATTTGGAAGCATCTTTCGTGCTTGAGAAGAAAGGGTGTAAAAGCCATAAAACACCATGCCCAATTAAAACCGTTTTCAAAACCTCAGCAAAATATAAACGTGCTCAGCACTGCAAATCTAACAAAAAAAAAAATGCTAATTTTTTGAAGACACTGGTTTTAGCTACATTTACCTTGATCTAAACACAGGCAGTGAACAGGAGGATTTTATTGTGCTTTAACCATGTTTGAAAGCATGGAAAATTACAGTTCAGATACTAGTCACATTCTCTAGTTAAAAAATTAGGGAGATGAGAGTGAAGTAGCAGAGAGAAGCCAACTGCACAGGGATAAAGGAGATAAATCAACTCAAGGACCTGTGTTCAAGCTGCTGTGAAGTATAATGGGCTTCATCTATATCTGAATGCTCAGACTATAAAGGTACGGCAAAGAGGTAATAGCAGTTCTAAGTGTAAAACATCACATTACCTATAACTGCAAGATGGCAGCATTGTGGGAAACAACTGGCTTGGGGGAACTAAAGGTAAGCAGTGTGCCTCATCACTCATCTGGTAAGGTATCTGGATTTATGCCAGTGCAGCGTGGGAACAATTTATAGTAAATTAGTGCATTTCTAGCATCCACTAGATCCAAATATTGTTTCATTTGAGAACTTGATCCAGTGGAAATTTCCCTCTAGCCAGACTGTGGAGGGGAGGAAGCATGAGTGACAGATGTTACCATACAACAGCAGTGCCGCGGGGACACCAGGAGTATTTTGAGTCAGTTTTCTTCTCCGTCTTTCTGGCACCTCTTTCTTCATAAATACAGGTGCCAAGAAATGACATGGCTGAGGTCTTCTACTGGCTTCAAGCTCAGCCAAAGGACACTAGGGACTGAGCAAAGTTTCACACATTTCAAAGTGCCCCAGAGCTTGGGGATATGCTACCAAAAACAAGTGGTCTTTTTTATATCCATTTCCTGGAAGCATAAATTATAAGATTATGGATTATGGTGTTTTCTCATTTACACTAAGGCTATTCAGCAGCACATAGCCGCTGAAGGAAGCATTAATGGCAGATAAAGGAACAGTTAATAGTGAATTCATTCTGCCTCATGATATTTGCATTCTGCTGTCATACCGGCTTTGCTGTTTTAGCTGGGAAACTTATAGTACTGGTATCACATGCCCTGAAAAGCATACTCTTCCCCTCAGTTTTCTGTTTCTCTGTGTTTCTGATAAAATCAATTTTTTCAATTAAAACTCCCAAATACTGCCCATCAATTTAGGTCTTATTCCTGTATTTTCCCAAGCACATGACCTAGTTTATGCAAAAGACTTCATGTTTGATTTTAGCCAAGTCACTTAGAAGAGAAATTCATCTGACATAACTTCATAGCTAAAAATTAGCTATCTAAAATTAGGTGTCTACTACAAGCTTTCTGCATAGGCTACACTGTTGTTAGGGAGAGAGACAGACAAAGTCCCCCAGAGGGTGCTTCATCTTCTCCTGGCGGAGGGGCTCAGGTCTCTGCTTCACTGATCATTAATCTTCGATCTGTGCTTGCTGCTTGCCCAGCAGGACACATCTGATCCAGATCAGGAGTGATTTATGCTGGGTTTATGCACAGATAAACTCAGAGCCAGCAGACCAGGGCAGATGTGAAATGAGGATAATTCTTTCCCTCTCCCAATCTTTTGCTTGTTCTGTCCCTTTGAATTTCAATCCAGCAAATATTTACTCATGTTTAATTTTAGACAGATTTGAAAAAATAAGCAGGGCACAGACTTTCTGCAGGACTGGGGCCCAGGAATACAAATCTTCAGCTGAACGCGTTTCTCAGCATGTTTTTGTGCAGCCAGTGCCATGCAATTGTAGCTGAGACTTCAAGGTCCTTAAGTATTAGATTGTTGTCATCTACATCAATGTCAGCTGGCAATCAAACATCTTCCTGCTCCAGATACAAAGGAATAGGTGGTATTTACAAAGGTCCTCTCAGCCTGTCTCTCAGTCATTTGCCCTCACAGGCTAAAATGAACTCAGCATAGTTCTGCCTCAATGATCCAAAATTAAAATAAAATCGTGTGTTTTGTCATGTTTTTTTACACCAAAAAATACTTTATTTGGCTTGCTGAAACGCACACTAGCACGCCTTTCTGATCAATTCACAGGGATCATCCAGATAAAGCGTGTGTGACAAGTAGGAACCTTTCAGAAGCATTCTGACTTGGCAATGTATTAGCATTCAATTAAAAGCTTGCATGAACCCAAGTTTTGCCTCTGCTTGTTTGCAGAGTGAAAATATTACCTTAGAAAGAAAATAAACCAAATAGGCCTCAGCAGCTTAATGAGAATTTTATTATCCTTTACTATATTTTATTATACAACCTTTTATTTACTAGTATGGGACTGCTCAGATTGTTCTATATAACAGAATTGTGATTCCTTTCCCCTTTTCTTCGGTTTTTAACTAATCAGCTTGAAAACACGTTTGCCATTAATCTGATAACCACTGTTTCCTTTAGTAGTGCTCAAACCCTGGCATTCAGATTAATTTTAAGATAAGATCTGATTCATTTTTTGTATCTTTTGAATTCTGAAATGCAATTTAGGTATAATTATCCCTTTTACTGAGCTTAAGGTAAGTTTACTATTTACCCTGGCCAACACTCAGGCCAGTTCTCCATACTAATCTCTTTCCAGTTTAGACGATAAAGTGACCATACTGCTCTGAACTTTCATTTCATTGTTTCTTTCATGGAAGCCCCAGGAGTCTTAAGTATCATAATGACCCTGTGTATATACAGATTTGCTCACAGCAGATAGATTCTGACCATAGGAATCAGAGGCGAGTCTTCTCACCCCTAGGGCAGATGTTCCTTTCTGTTTTACCTATTTAAGATCCTTTCTCCAAGGAGAAGAAATAAGTGCTTCCAGATTGTGATTTATCTGTTTCCAGCAACTGCCATAGGATGAGATAGTGAGTGCTCTGGGTGGTCTAGATCTTCCTTCAATCTTCAAAAGGAGTCTCGACAAAGGGTTTGCATGCAGGATTCCATTACAAACCTCCACAAGAGGATAGACATGTCCTATTAAGTGTGCAAAGGCAGAAAACGGCCTGAAGTGCCCAAGATTTTCGCCCAGTTTCACTGCCTATTTACAGGCCCTGAGCTCTGCAAAGCTTGCTTTGATTTGTTCTCCTGATGTTCCTCTCCAGGTGACAAAAGAGGAGAACATAAAAATAATTTCCAGCTCCAAGGCAACACAGAAATGGCAGAGAAAGCCTTAGCCTATGTCACTGTTAATGTCTGTGCTGCCATAGCAGGCTGGGAAATAGTTAAATACTGTTCTTAAAAAATTCCAAACTGCATGGAATCCTAGACATTTCACGGTATCTGCAGTGATGTCATTAGCCCACTCTTGAAACAATAAGCTTTTGTCCTCAGCTGCTATAACCCTAGGAAATTCATCAACACAGCTGGGTTCTGAGGAGGCATCAAATCACATACTATATGGGGATAGTCAGCTTACTCTTACCTGCATTTCAAAGCAATTTTCTTGTCCTTAAATAATCTACACATGTTAATTAGAAGGTAGTAAAGTAGCTTAAATGGTGTGAAATTAGAATGAATTATTCATGTCATTTCTTGGCCGCAGCAGTTGCAGATAATGTTTTTGTTTGGGGAAAAAAAAGACTTAAATAATGAGACGATGAAATTTCTTATTAATTTGCTTTTCCAAGAATAGAAGCCTTTTCTGTTGAACAGGACTTCAGTTTAAAAGACTACTTCAGATAAGAAAAAAAACAGTCACTCATTTAGCTGGTACATGTTGACTGACCCTTAATTGCTGACTAGCCTCAAACTAGTTTCAGAGACATCAGTGATGCAAAACCAGCCTTTTGCAGCTTAGAGAGCCCATGTTCTCTGCCCATATCAAAATGTTTCCTATTGCAGAAAAAGTAATTTAGAGGTTGCTGATTCAGGACGTGTACAAGTTAACCATTTTCAAAGAAACATTTCTGCAAGGAGTGGAACAGATAGGTCCATTTCTCCCTGGGAGCAGAGGCCAGCTTTGGTGATGTGCTTTGAACACAAGTAGCCCATGAATTCCTGACTTCCTGAGAAGAGCTACAGCCTTAGATCTTTCCATCTCTTCCAACCTGAGGCTGAATAAGTAGTAAGGACAGACATGAAAGGCAGAATTTGTAAGTACTAATTTAGCAGGTTTTGACTTAGAGCAACTTTGCTAAAGGAAAAAGACTTAGATAGAAAGATAATTAGCAGAAACGCAATTAAGGTATCCCAACAGGAACCGTCTTCAGCTTCTCAGCCAGAACAGTGCTGCTCAATCTCACCAGGTAGAGCAGTTTCAGTGTCATCCAAAAGTTAAAGACAGCATATCCTCATTTATTTGTTTGAAAACAAATTCAAAATCCAACAGGGAAATTCTGACAAGAAAAGGAACACAGGAGTTGAAACTCATGAATGAGAGCTGAGGAAAAGCTATAAAGATGCCTCATCTGCATATGTCCACTTTATGGTACCTGAAGATTCTGTAGATTTTTTTACTCCTTTACAAGTAAACACCCTTCTTCTAAATGTTGGGCATGACATTCAGTGGTTTTATAGTTTATATATGGCTGCATTCAGGATCGCTGGAAGAGCCTGCATCCTCCTAACCTAATTCCTTTCCCTCATTCCCTAAGCTTACATGCCATGAGAGATCTTAGACTGGCAAATGGGTTAGCACCAAAAATACAAGGGACAGAAAGAGAAGGAATACACAGAGCTCTAACAGCTTTTCTAGAAAGCTGTTAGTCACATAAAAAAGCTCCACCTGGGAATATGAAACTCCAGTGCTACAACCAGCCCAGAGCTATAGCTCAGCTGATGGTCAGCTGTGGTACCTGTCAATGAGCACCGAGCAGCAGCATGTACTTTTCATTAAAGGGTTCAATTACACTGCTTTTCTGTAGGATAGAGGCTTATTTTGGAGGACATTACTCAACAGTAGATGACATATGGGAAGTTCACAGCTAAGTGTACCCCTTAATAATGTGTTCATGTTCCTAGTCTGGAAGTCAATGGCAGATACAGTAACAGACCCAGTTTCAACTCCCAGTTCAGTGACCTACTCACTAGACCAAAAAATTGTTTTTTTATATAGAGAGGCATATAAAGATATGGATGGATGGCTTGAACCCTGATTTTATTGCCATATGGACACCTAAAAATTAGCATTTTAAAATGCAAAGAATTTGAATTGCTACATATTAATAAGTCCGATCTTCTACAATGAGGTAATACTGAAATGACCTATAAAAGCCGTTAATATCAGTAGAAGTGAGATCAAACATAGCTTCAGTGCTAAAACCCCTTCTATGACTACAGAGGCAAGCACACTTTCTCATCATACTTTGCCCACTCTTTACAATTCAGATATATCAAATATTATGGAACAATTTCTAACAAATATCTAACACAATGCTGTCCATTCACCTAAAATCCTGAGCTGCTTTATATCATCTCATCTTGCAAAGCTCCTGCACCTTAAGGGGAAACCTCAAAGCACTGTCAGAATAGGTTTCAGATCTGGCATCTCTGTGTGTGGATTGACATCCTCAGTGAATGCTTTTAAAATGTCTGTAGAGGACCTTTTTGCCCCCCACCCTGCTAAGATTTGTGATTTCCCATTGGGTTTTGCTGTTCTCACACACACTCCTACAGAGTAACAAGGTGCATTGTCTAACCTATTGTAGATATTCCTTGTGACAGACAGTGAGAGAAAAGATGCAAAGCCACACCATGCCATGAAGCTCACTGCAGGAGAAATGGAACATATGCCTCCAACACATAAAATGGGTCAGGTTTTCGGCGGGGGGATCTCCCACAGATTTCCAGGAACCACAACCATGACCTCTGTGCCTTCCCAAGCACCCCAGATATGTGATTCATTTGGGGGAACATAACTTTAATTTGCCTTATTCCTGTCTTTTCTCCATCTATTTTGACTGATGTAGTGAGACGTAACATGGTAGAGAATATCCCTGATGCTATCATATTCTAATTCTTTATGCAGTGACACCAAGGTTTATTGTTCAATAAACTTGTTGGGTACTTAACAGAAATGAGAGTGCAGAAAATATGGTTGTCACTTGCATTTGCAGATAAAGTCCTTCAGTGTCTGGAACTAATAAGGATGGAGCGACCATAAGTGGAGTAAGTTACAATAAGTTATGAGAGCAACTTGAAACATTGAAATCCATTTCCTTAGTAATTTAGATATGTCAACGTTTCCAGTGAAATTAAAAATCCATAGAATTGTACTAAAAGAAAAGATGGCAGGCTAATCCACAAAAACTGATAACTTTTTTTTTTCTCTAATTAATATACTTCTTTTCTTCTTCAAAGTGTTAGGCTATTTCATTACAAACTCAAATAGGGATGCTTTGATCTTAAAAAATAAGGTGGTTTAGATCTCTGCTAATTAGCAGCTGTCCTTAAAGATTTTTACAATAAATTTGATGAAAAATTATATTATAATCTGTCATGCTACTATGTGCTTAGCAGGAGAAGATCACAGAAAAGTTGTGGAAGATGCCCCTGCCCATGGCAGCAGGCTGGAAATAGATGGCCTTAATTCCAATCCTAACCATTTTATGATTCTATGGTTTATTTGACAGGATACCACATAACATCAAGATATAAGTGTGTTGTGCATTTTGAAATGAAAAAAAATATATGAAAGTAAAAAAAAAAATAATTTTTGGAAGGGGCTGGTTGCAAGGGCTTATGACCCTGCTGACAGATAGAAAGTCTTTTATGGTGCAACAGGCCCTTTAAGGGAAATACCTGCTCTCCAGCTCCACCCTACAGCTAGTATATAAGCCAGTTAGGTGGTTCAGGGTAGCTGATGAAAGTCTGAGCTGCTATAGGAGATGTTTTGGATTGATGGGTTGTTGTGCTACAAAGGCGTTCATCTGAATGGAGGCAACTATCAAGAGAAAGGTATTGCTGGGGCTGTCTGGGTGAGGAGATCATGGGTAGTTGAAACCCTTTACCTATTGGAGAGTCTGAAATGCAGTGAACATCTAAAGGACGTAGTCAATGACTTACTGGCCTCTTGGTGGAGGAGTCTGTGAACTGTGTGGCTGGAGTGGTTTTGACCTGTTTGCTTCCAAACTTGGGCTGTGTATGGTGCATTAGTTGTGCTTTGTGTTTCTGTAGTGCTTGATCTTTAAGTGCTGCTGGTCCTTTTTTGTCCCTAGGGTGTTAGGAGGTAGTATGTGCCTAACTCCTTGATGTGGGAGGAAGGCTGAGGTAGGGCAGCTGTTCAGCACCTATCAGAAAACAGATTTGAAATTAGTTTCTGGTTTTCCCTGCCTATAGCTCTGACTAGAGAGTTCTGGTCTTCTTATTTCAGCCCTCATGAAGGGCACAGCACAGCATCTTACTTTACCCTTTTTTAAAATGTGCTTCAAATGACTTGCACTAGTTCTAGCAGTTGTCTGCAGTACTTTTTGATTAAAGATGCTTAAAGTATGAATAACGAGGACAGAAGGAGCAGGTCAAGGGTCAGGCATTACATATCCAGATGAAACAGGAAGGAATAATGTTTTGAAAACAAAATTATTTCCTTGAGTGAACTCTTGATATGGATGAGAATTAACTTTGCCAAATCCAGATGGTGCTGCAAGGAGCAGTGAAGATAATTTGTCCTGTTGCTGAAGTGCAGTGTAACCTATTTGTCCTTGTCATGTGTTGATGAGATCAAAGCTGACATCTGGCTGCAGTTCTGCTGAAACTGGGCAAGTGATACTCTCTACTGAAATCATAAAGAGAAAATACATTTGGAAAGAAAAACCTTGTGGGGCTGCCTCCCAAAAGTTGTTGGGTTCAGAAAGTATCTTATCTACTGTAATAACTGCTGCTTCTTGTGATGCTGTATTATCCTAAAAGGTAATGGATTAAATGTTAAGGTTATAAAACACTTTCATCATCTCAGCCTTGTTGGTATATTAAACTACTGGCCAATTTTCATGCCAGTCTATTTACATCTGTGAAAAGAGATTATAAAACACAATTGTACTTCAGTGTTACATAGTCCCTGTTCTGCTCCAGTTGCAGAGGATAGAGGCTCCTTTAATTCCAGCTCATTCTCATTTTCCAGTGCAAGCAATCATGACGCACACATTTAATTCTTGAGGGCTGTAGTTCAATGTCAGTCAGTTGCTCATGATAGATTGTGTCCATCCCAGCACAGCTGCACAAAACACCACTTAAAGACATGTGAGAGAAAAGTAAGCGACAAGTCCATAGTGTACCAGAATAACTTTTAAAATGTGCTTTGCTTGTTAAAAATGATTTTGCTATGCATCCTCCATGTGAAGTTAAAGGGCCTTGCTTTGGTACAGAGCCAAGTGCTGAAAATGCTGGGAGCACTGGTGGAGGTTTGGCTTCTCAATGTGCTGTACAGGGTGAAGTCCCGATTTAGCCTTTAAGTTATATGTAATCTTCATAGCTACATTTCTAAATTCTCTATCTAAATACAAGGTGACAGTGTCTCTTAGAAAGTGTATTGAACAGCATATTTATGAATTTTAACTAACACAGTATTTAATACTGCTTCAGGATGTGGTATGTCCCTAATAAGGAAATCGGTTATAGGTGTGAAACTCATGATTTTCAGCTTTTGAGTGGCACATTTACTTTGGTGACATTCTTGTGACTGTAATACCTGTGTTTTCTTGAATCAAGGGTCTTGGCACCTACAAATGCCAGTCTGTCTCTAACTAATAAGGACCTTACTGGGTATTCAAGTACTTAATGGCTGTGGATTTACACAGGGCTAAGTATGGGCATACCCAAGCATCCAGCTAGTGAGCACAGCACCCTGCAAATCACCCTCCTTTAATGTTGCCTGGAGCTATAATGTGGAGAAGGTGATCTTTTGGCTGTTCCATGTCATGCAAGATTGCTCAGAAATGCTGTAGAGCTGCAATGACAAATTCAATTTAAGTTCTCACAATTTCTACATATATTTATATTGAAAAATTGGTACTGCATAGCAAACTTCAGATAAGTTTATTGCATATTCTGAGTATACAAATAGGGTCTTAAAAGCTCATTTAAGAACTGCATAAATGGCTGGTGCCCATCATTCTGAAGTTCTCCATAGGTCTGCAGGTAGTACTGCCCACTTACTGTCCTCGTAACATAGAAGTTGCTTGATGTCACATAAGATAATTCCAAGTAGGCAGATGGGACTACAGAAGTGGTTTCCACTTCTCATCAGCATTGTGAAAGATGCTGCAATGATGGTGTTTAAACAATGCAAAGCTGGTAACTGTCTTTGCAAACAAGTTGTGATCTTTGTGATCTTTGCAAACAAATTTAGATGGCACATACTGAGTGGGCTAAATTCCTTCTCAGTATCGCCTATTGAAGTACATTCTTTTCTGTGCTTCCCTGGCAACAGTAAATGGTGTTTTATCTTACCCAGACACTCTTCATAGAGAGACTAATATACCTTATTAGATCAAGATCAACACAGTAGTGTGTATCCTATTCTTTACAAGATGTGTTCACACAGAATTTGCACCACTTCTGATAACAGAATATCCCAAATTTGGGAAATTGTACCATAGTGTCAGTTTTCCATTGCTTTCCCTTCCTTCTTAGATGTAAATTTAGAAATTTGTTATGAATGATTGCTCTTCTCTCTGAAGGATTTCAAATATTGTGTGAAATAAGTTTCCTAGAACAGCTCACTAAAGTTTGTCGGTTTCCTTGGGGTGTCTGCAGATTATACCAGACAAATCTGCTAGACAGCCTCGAGCTGAATTTAACACTTAATCTGGGTCTGCAATTTGTGAAATACCCCAAAGCCAGGCTCTAAGCACTTCTGAAGTTTGGAAGAATTTGGAGCTGGAGCTGTACTTTGGCTTAAAGCTCTCCTTCTAATACTGGTGTGAAAATATCTTGTGAGTGGTCTAAGGAATTCAGAAACATCTTTGTTTCTCAGCACTTAAACACACTGAAAGCCTTTTTGGCTCTCTTCCTTCCCTTTGCTTGGCTTTCATAAGACCTTATGTTCCACAACAAAGAGAAAACACTCCTTCAGTCCTTAAAAATAAGCTATTTGAAGAAATAAAAGCAAACAGCATTAAAGTTCTGTTTTTGCAGTTTTACACATAAAAAAAAAATAATAGATCATGTTTAGCTCAGTTGCAGTCAAGTAGATAATGCTGGGGATTTGCTTCATATGCGAGACCTTTGCAGTGGAGGATGAAGATCTGCCGTGGTTTGGAGGCTGGCGTCAAGGTGAACCTGACAGTTCCCATTGTATGCCTTATGTGGGGAGACCTCTACTCATGTTTTAGTAAGCTTCTGGTAGCAGCATAAGAAGGGTTTTCAGGGCTCCAACTTCCTCAGACAAATGTAACTAAAATATGAAATGTTTATCTGTGTAAAACTGAGGAAACTAGTGAAGGTCATATCTATTCTGTACTGAGCTAAGGTCAGAGTGTGCAAAGCAGTCTCTGCAAGTATTTTGTGTACTGTGTGTTTGTTGTCCATTAATTTAAAACCACTATGATGCTCTATTAATTATGAATAGACACCCTGCCTTTTAAAACCATGTCTGGGGCTGGTTCAAGTCTGCTTTTCTATATTGAGGTAGGTCCATCCCTGACTCAGGTTCTTCTCGTCTTGTTTAAGTGAGATTAGAAACAAGCCCTCAAAAATCAGCATCTGAGTATCACTTGGAAAACAGTGTGCTGCTATTTACTTGTATTAAGGTTCAGCCAAAACAACACAGTAGGTTTTCAGAGTCTTTAGGATATGCTTTGGGATCAATATTTCAATGACACTGCTATTTCAAATATCTGCTTTGCATTGTTCTGTAGTAAGGAAACATTGCAGAAGAAACTCTCACTCTTTCATATAGCTGGTTTACTGCATTGAGCAAAATTTTCCATCAGGAACATAGGATACACATTACCATTTAAGAACAAAGGGTAAATAAAAAAGACCAAAACAAAAATAAACTGAGAACATGCCACCTTGTTATTTGTCCTTTAAGGTTTTCAAAGCATTTGCATTTCAAAACACACTAATCTGTCCACTTTGATTTATTTTTATTGAAATACAAATCAAACTCAAAGCCCAAGGGAAGGGGGATTTTTTTAGCCTGTGGCAGAGAAACAATTTTAATTTATTTTAAATGTATTCTGCACTCCTTTGTTCCTGTTCAGTCAAAACATATATGGATTTCAATGAGTTTTGTTCAACCAAGGAATGCCTGAGAACTGCAAAAGAAGATTTTTGTTTTGGCTGTGTAGCTGTGTAAATCCCCTCCCAGGTGTTGAGGCAAGAATAAGGACCTGCCCTACTTCCATGTTTACATGGAAACCTGCATGCTTGTGGAAACTGAGGGAGCCTAAGAGAAGTTCTTTGATAATTACATGACAAGCAGAAGATGCTAGTGGCTGGCTGGACTCTTTGCTCCAGGGAAATGCCAAAGGACTTCAAGCAGTTGACTCCAGGCTATTTTTGGCATCTGCATTGGGTACAAAAGCAGCCAATGTCAAGTGCCTGAGCTCCTTAAAGGTGAAGAGTGTACTTAGATGCTTAGCAGCAAACCACAAACTTCCCTTCTATCCTAGCAAAAGGAGATGTCAGAAATAGGTGCAATTTGGACACCTGTTTTCATTTTAACATACTATCATTTTCCGAGGAAGGAAAATCACTTTACGAATTCCTAATCAGCTCAGTTGACTCAGCTGGATTTCAGACAAGACTAGGAGCCCAAGAGCTGACCACCAAACCAGAAATGTGCTTCCCTCAGTGACACTGGGAGGCTGCTGTAGTAGTTATGAAGGTCAGAGCATATGTTTACTTGCTGTGGTTCAGAAGGAAAATCTCTCTTGTCATTAGATCTCCTAGGAACTTGCTAATGTTCAATGTCTTCCAAGATTCTGCTGCTCTGGTAGAAAAGAGATTAGTTTTGCAGTCAAAAGCTCTTGAGGTTCTTGAAGCAAATATTGTTTGAGTGCCACCAGATCCTAACTCTAAGCAGCTTCGCACTGTGACGCAATGGATGAAATGGAAAATGGCAAAAGATTCCCACGTATTTGAACCAAAAAAACTGTAATGCCTTTTAAATATCTTTTTCTCCTCTGCTTCTTTTCTGAGACAAAAGATTACCTTAAATTGCATTTGACTTATTAGGCAAATAGAATAATGGTGCTCATGCCCACTGCCTGTATTTCTTATTCCTGTGGATTGATTCCACCAATAGGTTAGAAACAGAAGAATGAATATACAAAAATAACTTATTCACCTCTGCTACCAGAAGTATTTTCCTAAATTGCCAGTCTCTTCCCCATCTTTTCTGCCTCTCTTCACCTGACTTGTCTGAATACATATGGGAGCTGAAAGAAAAATCTCCTTTCCCCATCAGCATATTATCTGCATATAAAGAACACTGAACACTTCTCAGATTAATTAGTATTTTTAGCACAAAGGAGAATGATAGTTCTCTTCAGCTATGGATGGAATAGGAATTAGGTAATTGCCTGATTAGGAATGAAGGGATAGGAATTTAGAGAATTATCCTAAAGACTATTTTTGCTTGTTGAAGTCTAGTGTTTCTTGTTATCATCCTTAATTCTTTTCTAATGTCTTGTCCCCTGACAAATCACCTGCTACCTGAGAAAAGATTTCCAGAGCAAGAGAGTACTGTGTTTAGATATGGTAAATGTTGAGTGCAGGGGTGTTAATTCCTACGTACATAAATTGGTGCTGTGTCTCCCTTCTAATTGCTTCTGTAAGGAAAATACAAGCACCTCACAGGCTAAGCACTGGTATGAAAGTATTTGTATTTAAGTGTGCATTGGCGTGTTGTGTATGTGAGAAGACTCGTTCTTTGTTTTATGGATGTGCTGTGCTTGTGTACTCAGTGGGCAGTATGCGAGCAGGAATGTGCAGGGAAGATTAGCAGCCAGAGCACATGATCTCTGAGGAAAAGGAATGGAAAAGTCTGAGTGGAAATTTACAGCTTCAGCTGGAGACACTTGAACTGTATCAGAGTAACCTCAATAACTCTGCTTTCTGGAAGATGCTGTGAAGGACTAGCCCATTTCTTCTTTCTAATGAATAATGGAAAAAGCACTGCAACATTACTAATTAGGAAAGATTTTAGTAGACTTTAATAAGGAATATTAATAAGCATCAACTTGAACAACATTTCAGGAGCATGGAGATGTGCAGAGAAGCTTAACGTGCAGGGCTCTGATGACAGCTGCCAACAAGGAACTTGAAAAAACTGTCCGAAGTACTGCATGGAAAAGAGGCTCCTCTTGCCCAGATCCAGTTAAGCACCAGGGAGAGGTCCTGAGTTTCTTTTCAGAAGTTCTAATCCAATAAAGACAGAAGGAAATTTTGCACCTTATTTCCCAAAGAGTGGGCATCCCAACACATTCTAATTAGATCCTTGTATGCTGTATTTCTCACAGGCCTTGTATCTGCACTTGCACCTTAGACCACTGAGATGCAGAGAAGAGAGAACTCTGTTTAAAGATAAACTTGACAAAAATTGAGAGTTCTGTCCTCTGGTTTCAAGGTAATCAGTAGCTGAGAGCTGTGCTCTACTGCTCTGCGAGCACCTGTTATCAAACCTCAGCCCAGGAATTTGTCCACAGGTGGAGTATCCCAGCTTTTGATGTATCTTCCACTAGTAGCAGTACATGCAGCACAGGAAAATTCCACTAGCACCTAAAATACTGCAGTAAAAGCCATGATAAGACTTGAGGTAAAAGCAAGTTCCAGCTCTGCAGAGTAAGCAACTCTGTTTACTAATTATGCCCACTGAGGTTTCAGATGAGAAAGCTCTTCACAAGAAGTAATGTGATTCCAGGGAGGTCTGTTTGCAGGTCTGCTGACTGGTGCTCCAGCGCCATTTGGAAGTAGTATATTTGAAAGAGATGAGAACAGGATAAATTTGTCCTGTGCTAAGCAGCTGATGTCCGTGTGGTTGGGACTCTAGGTGAGGTCTCTAGTGTGTTTGGTCTTTCTACGATATATGCAGCAAGACAATTGCTGACCTGTAAAGTCTTAGGGAATTCCCAATGAATTTGCTAGAGCATCCTCTTTCATACAGCTCTGTGGCTGCCACCACAGAGTTTTATTGCACTGGCGGCTCTATCTGAATCATAGACTTTTTTAGTGAGAGATGAACCAGACAGTTTCCTGAAGTGGATGGGAAAGTAACCTATAACTGACTATGTGGAAAGGGAATTGCCTTTGCCTCAGAAAAAAAAAAGTATGTTTTCATTAAGAAGCATGAACAGGAGTGTATCTGCTAGTGCACATTATAGATCAGACTAAAAATGTACTGGAAGATCCTTTGGAGAGAGCTTTTAATTTGCAGAGGTGGATTCATCTGGTATGACAGCTCATTATATCTGATATTGGACTTCCTTAGAGGTATCACTAGAGAAGATTCTCCTGTGGAACAGTTCAGCTTAATCGAACACGGACCTCTGAAATGGGCCAGATGTGTCTGCCTTCCCCAATCAAATTTGTAGATGTCTCAAATTAGACAAATGAATCCCTACACTATGTACATCTATACTGCCTCACAGTTGTTACTGTTAATAACTTGGCAGCAAGGTGCCCTTGGTCCTACTTATTCTGCATTTATAAATATATATTCGGTGTGTCAGTGACTCAGACCCATTGATTGAGGTAGTTATCTGGGGTTTGAATTGATTTCTTATCCCTGGCCAGTAAATGTTTTTCTAAGACCTGCCAATTGTCTACTGCTTAGGAAGCTCATCAAAATGTCAGGCTTAGTTTGAGTCCTGGCCAGATTGACAGCAGTTAGTTACATCCAGTCCCACATTCTGCATAAGACCCAGGGAGATGCAGTCATGAAAATATCTGGAAACTCATTTAGATTTAAAAGATATCCCACCTGATAAACTATCATGAATAACTGCTTTTTGTTTACATGTGCTCCTAGCAAGAATCTTTCCTGAGCCTGAGCAACTTCAGATAATAGGCTTCATTGTAAATGGGCTAGAGATTTTTCTCCATTGGAGATCACAATTCTGTGCATCACTGCTGTTCACTTACTGTAAACTGAACCAAAAACCTCTTTGTATAAAAAAAAAAATGGGGGAAAGAAAGTTTATGGTCATTATGTGAGTTTTCTTTTTGATGCAAGCCTTAATCTTATTGAATAGCTGCCCATCACTGCACTATCAAGTTTAATGATGAAGAAAGGAATAGAACTGTGCTTTTGGCTGGTCTTCTTATCTAAAGGCTGTGATCTTTGTCAAGAAGATTGACAAAGCTTGCATTCATGGGATTTATTTATGCATGCTGATATGTACAGTTCGGGGACAGGCTTCTTCTAATGCTACTTTCTTGGAGACAGATGTCAGCACTGTTCAGAGAAAGGTGCTGTTGTGGACCTCAATACTCTGACATGCTGTCCACCTTGTCATCTTGAATAGTCCTCTCTTGAATTAGCTGGTACAGCTGGAGTGCTATGCTTTTATGTCTGTACTGTGGTCTCTTGAAGAAGTGACCACTTCCAAGCAGAAGTTTTTGTTGTAGCTGCTGTCCCAGTACTGTTCTAAAACCTGGTGCTGTTTCAAGCTGTCCATCTTAACCCAGAGGTCTAAGGCTAAAAGGAGTTAACATCAGCCTGATATATTGTTTCAGGATCACTGGATTTAAAAAATAAGAGAACTAGGAAATTAGAGGGTGCATAAATAAACCAAAAAAGGGCAAATCAGTCACTCTAGAAGGTTCCGCTGAGCAATCTGCTTGAAATGGCTAGACTTCTAACTACATCTAGTAAGTTATTTCCATCATACTGTTTACAGAAGAGCATCACTGAATTGCAGCATAGTCTGCCTTTAAAAATCCTTGGGAATTAAAGCTGCCCATAGTTACTTGCAAAACCATTTAGTCTCATCCAGAACTTAATGTGCCTTTCTATAGACAGGACTAGTTGAGGCTAGTTAGCTGCTAAGCAGGTGGGCAATCCCCAGGCTATGGGGTGGAAAGACTGACAAAAGAAAAGTGATATGCTGTGAGAAGGGATGCTTTGTGTCTAAAGCTAAAGGGATTTTCTGATTAACTTGCAAACAAGTGACTTCCCCATTAAGAGCTCAAACTTTGCTCAATGCCGCCTAAATAAATTTGTATTAACCCTAATATGCATGAATAAATACGAGTTATTGTGAATAAACACAAAAGAAAGGCCTTTCCATGAAGCATGACAATGACTTAATATCTTCATTTTGCTATTAGTGTAAAGATGAGGCTAAACTCCCATATCTCCTTTGATTTCCCTCTCCCCTAATGTTTATAATGTGTCTGTTTGCAGTAGCTGTAGTTGAGCTAATGAAACCCACCAGCAGAAACTCCAAACTAAATCACCCTCACTGAGCTACCCTGTGATATTTCAGGGCCTTTGAATACTGCTCTGCTAAATATGCATGATACTTCTCATAACAGCTGCCATCAGAAGTAAGCTATTGCTAATGGAGACAGAATTCATTACCTCTAGCCCATAATGATTAGACTGCAGGCCAATGCCACTGCTGTGCACAAAGCTACTTGCTTTCAGCCTGGCCATTAGGAGTGATGTGGCTCCATGTTGGCAAGGCACACTGGCTTCTGGAACAGCCACCATGACATACCACTCAAAATATAAATTCATTAACCTAAATTGGTTAGATACCAAATTGAGTAGCTTTGGAAAAGGAGCAGGAAGGCAGATAAGGGTTTTATTATGGTCCTATGGAAGCAAATTGAATTCAATCTCAGCAGGTACCACTAGATGTAATGGGCTGGGTTGTTTTGTTTATTTTGCTGGAGAGGAGTGCTTCACCTTCACTGGTCATTAATCAGGTTTAAAGAGCCCATTTTATTAGTTATTCTGCTACATAGTTTTTCCCCTCTTGCAGGGTATTTTAAATAATATGAATCAACATTCAACTTAAAATCATTGAAACACTTGGCAGAGAAATTTCAAGTAAGTGCATGAAAGGATATAAAAAGTAGGATCAATTTAACTGGAAAATGCATTACCCATATAAGTCTTAAATAACTGATGAGTGTGGAAAGGCTGATAATTAATTCTGTTGATTAGTTTGTTTTTAACTGGGTGGCAGTGTGGTCTAGCAGAAAGACCACAAGGATGGGAACAAATCCCCTTGTGATTTCAGCCTGTACTCCAGGACTGAACAACAGGTATTTAGGGTTCAGCCTCTTTTTAAAGCTGTCTGAAGGATTTAGGTATTCACATCAATAGGACTTAGATCCTTAGATGCCTTCTTTTTGTCTGTCTGCACCGCAGATAAGAACATCACTTAATCATTGTGCTTAGAAGTGTGCTCCAAGCAGGTAGTGAAAAATCAAAGACTTCAAGGGTTGAGGATATGAACTGCTTTCTGGTGAAGGTAATGGTAAGCCCACACCTCTCCATTAGAGAGGAGCAGGATGTAGTTCTGTCTTCAGCTCTGCAAAGTTAGTTTTCAGAAGTACTGTTCCTCAGTTCATAATTTTTCACTAAGTCATGCAGGTCATTGCAGGGAAATTGTGGTAT
The DNA here is from genome assembly GCA_032466535.1 of Forpus xanthops. Taxonomy (NCBI): domain Eukaryota; kingdom Metazoa; phylum Chordata; class Aves; order Psittaciformes; family Psittacidae; genus Forpus; species Forpus xanthops. The sequence continues at coordinate 40,330 of JASSUY010032080.1, forward strand.
CTTGCAGGCACTAGTGCATACACCATTTGTAAGACCCCTCTGTAGATGAAGCCTGCTCTGCATTTCATCTCCCTGAGCATGTCCATTTTCTATAAGGCTGGCAAGGGGCCACTAAATAAATTAAAATCTCCCCCAGCCAAAGCCTGTCCTGCATCAACAGAACAACTTGCTGCATCCTAGCCGCATGATTGCTTTTGGACAGTGCAGAGATACACAGGGGAGGTGGCACCACAGTGAAGCAAAAAGCTGCAAGGCTTGCCTATTGTATTGACTGTTTTGGGTATTTTTTGTGAGTTTGAATTTTCATCTGAATTTTAAGCCCTTTGTAGCTTTAGGCATCAGCTTCCAGGGAGTGTAAAAGTATGACCTGTAATAGTAGTACACTTGAGAACCAGACTAGTGAAAGATCTCATCCACTAAGCTCTGTTCATATACCTAGCCTTCTTTCAATCCAACCTTTTAAAGGAGTCCTGTTTCCTCACCTTCAATAAATCAATTTCCATAGTGCTTTATTCTTCATGCTGTGTTTATTCAGCTTGGCTGAAAATTTCTCAGAGCTGGGATCACAGCTTAAGGTCTAACTCTGGGCAAATCTGTAGCGCTGTAATGTCTTCTAATATGTCTCAAAGTGCATATATGGATCCAAGGTCTGGCAGAGGCTGTGACTGAACCTATAAAGCAGCAGACAATTTGCAAGCCTGGCAGAAGATTACGCCTACATTAATCACCCCAAGGTACCCCTTCTATAGTTTAAGCTCTGTGTATATGTGTCGGTCTTTTACATCCTGGATGGTTTTTACTTGTCAGTCCTTTGCACTTTAAAATATTAATCTCTGCAACTTCTCTAGTTTGACACTGGTTGCCTGATTTTGTTGGCAACATGGACAGTGGAATTGTGTGTGCCCTCAGTAAGCTGTGTGGTTCAGTTGATACACTGGAGGGAAGGGATGTCATCTATGCTTGAGAGGTAGGCCAATGCCAACCTCATGATGCTAAACAAAGCAAAATGCAAGGTTCTCCACCTGAGTTGGGGCACTCCCAGGCACAGCTGCAGGCTGGATGGAAAAGGGATTCAGATCAGCCCTGAGGAAGAGTCATGTGCTGTGGGTCTGGTCACTTAGTGCTGGGTTCAGTAAGGCTGGGCAGCAGAATTTCTGAGCTTTACCAGGAACAGAAGCCCAAGGACCTGAAAGCCCAAAGCCAAGTACCTGCTGCAGTAAGATCTTTTGTGTCTACGGATAGTACTCAAATTTATAGGCAAAACTAGCCCAACCACCAGGTACAGGTAATGGGGCAGAGACCAATGGCTTGGTCTTTTAGGCTTGATAAAGGCTCAATAAATATCTGGTGTTGGAGTAAGTAACTAGAATTAGGCTTAAAAAGAGCTAAAGACCCCTTTCTTTGAAGCAGAGTGTGCCTGATCTGTCAATGTTCACGTGACATAAGGCTGGGTGATACCAGATTACGTGTTTGTGGCTGTATTGTAGAGCAAGTCAGGATTTTCTAGATTTTTAGAAGCTGACTTTCACTGAGATTGTGCGGTGATAACCTTTAAGCTAAATTGTCTGATCCATTACAGATTCTTGGTGCTGCAGGGAGTGTAAGAAACTGGCTGTAAATGCTGCAGAGTCTGACTTATGACTGCTGGAGGTGACTGAAAACATGGGTCATGTTATACCTTGGGCAAAATCTTGGGCTCGTTTAATATGCTATGAAACTTATGACTTCTGCTTGTAGCTGTGCCTTAAACTGTTGGCTTTCTACATGGGATGACAGCTTGCCTTACAGGTGGTAATTCAGTAATTTGCTTGCATTTTTGAGCCCTTTGACTGTGAAATGCACCATCTCAAAACCCAGAAATGTCACAAATTCAGATTCTGCTTTCTGGCAGTGTAGATTCATCGTTGTACACTGATTAACCTCACAAATGCAGTATACACTGATTTGAGTTGAGGCATATCAGGTAATCTATAGTGTCACAGCCTAAGAGCTCCCTTAAACTACCTAAAACTGCAGCAATGGAGTTTGGATCCTGTCATAGATCTGGATGTCCAATACAGTACAATAAACCCACCAGTTTGCTCCATGATAAACTACACCTAATCTCTGTTGCTAGCCAGTAATTTAGACAACAATTTGTGACTTTTTGCATACATAAATGAGGGCTGATTAGTGTGATCAAGGCTGCAGGAAGGTGGGTGGTAGAATGGATTGCTTTCTTCAAAGCTCTGAAGTGTTTCTTCCTCTGACAGTTATTAAACCTAAATGGGGGGAGCTACATCTATGACTGATTCCTTCAAAGCAGGTGATAGCTTTTAGAGTGTTCACTATGCAAAAGTAAAGGAAAAATACTGTCCCTTCAAACCAAGCTTGTTTTGGCACTGAAAGTTCTCATCCATGTCTTCAAAAAAGATTTTCTGAAAAGGAGTGACTATGCCATAAAGCAAAAGGGTTCAAATGCATTTTCAAGTCTAAAAGCAATGGCTGCAGAGACATGCAGTTGTACCACCCATGGGGCTGGTCATCCAGACAGTGGTTGTCCTGATGTCACTGCAGGCAGACACTGGTGTTCCTGAGGGTATATGGGGACACCACACACCTGGCATCTAAGTAATATTAGTTTGTTGTTAAGCTGCTTGGTGGGATTTCAAGTTAGATGGAACATGACGTTCTGAGCTGCTGCTTGTGGCAATTTAGAGATGCACAGCTTCATTTAAAGATTGTAAGGGCTGTAACACTTTGGTTGTAAGTAGATACTGAGCATCACTGTAAGGAAATGCTGCTACCACAGATAGCACCTTATCAAAAGAATTTAGGTTGTTTGGCATGGAAGCTTACACAACCTAAGGAGTTTAACCTGGCTTTTATTAACATTTCTCTGGAGTTTCTGGTGTTGGACACATAAAGATGGGAAAATGCATGTGCTCTTGGCTTTTCCTAAGTGTTTGCTTATATTCTAGGCCTTACTGATAGTCGCAATCTCTCCAGCCCATATCTTTGTCCACTTCTCTGTCCCTAATAAACCTTATGCTTCCAGACCAGGCTGCCCAGTGTGCCAAAGCTTCTCCTTGAATGCAAGGGGAAGGTGACATCTGCCAGCTTGCAATTAAAGAGCATACTTAGTGAATTAAAGGATGTTGCCAGGCTAAGGCTGATTTCTGGATTCACAGTGTCTATGCCCTTTACAGGGAATGGATGAGCAAGGCCTGCTCTATGTTTGGGTTGGCTAAAGGTGAAGAGGCCTGCAGAAATTCTGGCAGATGCTCAGACGTTCATTTTTTGCCAGCTAGTAGATCAAAAAGACCTGTTAAATGCGAGCTTTCAAACCTTGCACATGGGGTTAATCATATTTGGAGGGGATAAATGAGGGAGGAAGAATCTTTTAATCAGAGGTAGCAGAGCAAAGTGAGCATGGCAACAGGAGCAGCGTTCAAAGTCTGAGAGAACTGCAAAGCTGCACATCATGTGGTCTACTGGCTCTCCACCTTCCTGGTTCCATGCAGGTGTTGAAGGAAAGCAAAAGGGTCTCAGGAGCTATATTGAACTCTGTCCTCATTGGCAGCCAAAGCCCTCTAGCTCCCTTTTCCCTTCTGCTGTAGTGACACTTTGCATGTCCACTTGCCCTGCTCCAGTCCATACATGAGCCTAAGGGCAGAAAAATGCATCTGGTAAAAACTTTAATCATCTTCTCTGAGCTAAAGATCAAAGGTAAATTTGCTTGGAATGCTGAATTATGCATCTTGAAAAAGAACTATATTAGCATCAACAATGGGATTAATTAGTCTCTACTTGAAACCTTTCAAACAAATACACAGCCAGCTCACTGTAATTTCAGTTTTTCTTACCCCTTCCAATCCTGCACCCCCTCTGAAAAAGGAATGCTATTTTCATGTCAACTTGGGCTCTATTTTGAGAGGGGGGAAGGAATAGGTAAGCAGGCCGAGAAAGCAGGCTGTGTAAAGCATAGATAACAGAACAAGCTTTCAACAGTCTCCTTTCAAGCTTTTGTGGAAACCAGAGATAACAGCTGAGCAAACTCTTCATAGGAAATTTGTAGCACGCAGAGATGGAGTGTGCTGGTTATGTGTGATGGGGTGTCAGGAGAGGTGCTCCCTGGGTGACTGTGCCCATAATAGACAAGGTTATCTGGTCAGCTTTACCTCTGTTTGGATTCTTTCCCCTGAGTGGTTTCCCAAATGCAATTTCTTGAAAGACATTACTTATGCGTGTCCTTCATCAACAGTCTGCAGCAATAATCTAAACTAGATCCTGAACTATATATTAACAATTTTATAGACAAAACTTCAATTAATCTGAGTGTCTGTGTAAATACACAATTTTCTCCCAGTTTTTCTAGGGCTTGTGATGAAATCTATCATTTATTGAAAGAGCACTCACTCCTGAGTGTTCTCCAATACTACATGCCTGCATGCACGAGGTGAGAGTTTGACACCCAAGTTTTGCACACTCCCACACAGAATGAATGGTGTGAACTACAAACCACACACAATTGTGTGCAGAATTGGCCCAGTTTTTACTGTGAAACACAAGAGTTCAGGTTCAGATCTGAATCTGCAATGTGAGCTGTAGTATTTTCTGTTATCTTCATCCAGGCAATAAAGTTGAAAAACAGGCAGCGATACATGTTTTTTGAGAGGGAAAGAGTAGGAAGAAGGAAGTGATATGGGAGATGTCTTTCCTATCTCAAAAAAGCCTATTTACAAAACATTTGACTTCCCCTCTCAAAATGCACCTTCCCATGTGACCTACATATAATCAGAGGAGTAGCACAATGGATGCTCATCTCCAGAGACATGTGTTCAAATCTTAGCTTCAAATCACAAATTAGAAAAATCTTGTTCATGCTATTCTAGTATCTATGTATGCTTCATGGAACAGCAGATGACTCACAGTCTGTTCAAGCAACCCTTTGCCTGCAATAAGGTAGGGCAAAATTAGGGCAGGCATGATAAGGTTTGCTAGTCTACTGGCAGAGCTAGTGCTGATAGACTGCTGTCATGGATAAGGTTTTCTACTGCTTGCCTTTGTAGGCTAATACTGCAGCTTTTCCTTCAGCTATTTTTTCATGCAACCTGAAATACCTTAATGTCTTTAAGCCTTCCTTCCTTTTTAAGAGAAAAACAAAGAAAATAAGCTGTTTAAATATCAAGTCCAAAAATGTGAAGCTTCAGAAAGATAGAAATGCATTTCTCTCCCATTCTAAGGGTTATACCAGGCACATTAAAGAAAAGGCAAACTGACTACTAAATATTACTTTTTGACTTGACATTGGAATTTCTTTATTAGAAATGAGCTAACTTTAACAACAGTACCCATATAAAGCATGATTGCTGTGACTGAGGCTTTTTAGTCATCGTACTTGAAGCTTTAGAGTTTACAAGTGGCTTGAACCACATTCATTTTCTCTGTACTTCCATTTAACCTCCAAAGCACACATGGTGAGTGTGTAGCAGAGATTTGTGTGAAGATGTATATTTTGGGCTTAAGCCAGCTTTGACCTGGAAGGGGAGGTTCATCTTAAGAGAAAGTATGTACCATGCAGTGGCAAAGATGACAACAGCAAACTGCTGCCTTCCTTATTCATCCTGCTCTGTTCAAATGTCCCTTCTGTAGCAGTGACCTTTGCCATTTTGAGTGGCTTTGACACTGAACTTAGTCTTGCAACCTTTAAATACTTCTGGCTTAAGAATGGAGATAGCTATTATTCTGTGACACTGCTCTAGCAAAGTAAATGCAAGCACAAACAAGTTTATCCCTATTAGATAAATCACTTGCATTTGTTCTTAAGTGTTTTGTTTAATGAGCCCTAATCACTTTGCAAAAGTTTCCTGTGTATATTTGGGTAAGCCAAAAATAAATCCAATGTGTCTGGATTCTTAACTGTATCTCCCAGCAGATACTGCCTTTTTTTTCTTTTGCCCCTAAAGCTGGTGTTTGAGAGCACTGTATTTCTTGCTACTGACTCTCTGCTAGTTTTACAGTGTGTGTATTTAATAACTGACCATAGAATTACATATGGCATCAGTTCAGCACAGTTAGTTCTGCACCTCATAAAATATCAGCCTCCTGTTTACAGTCTTTTATGGAGGATGATTTGTATAGAAGTAGTAATCTCATAACCCTGAATGCTGAAGAAAGGAAAGGAAGCAGAAAAGGCAGGAAAATGTCTAAAACAGCCCTTGTTGCTCAGATACACATGAGCTGTTTGTGAGAACCAGGTGTCACTCAGGTGTCTGGTTTTGATCCTAGTTCCAAGATCTGTCCAGACAGACTCCATACTAGCAATATAAAGATTTAAAAGGATTTGTTTATACTGAATTTTATATACTTAGTGTGGAAAAGTCATAACTATGACAGAGCTTATAGACTTGAGAAAAATGTCTTGTACAGATTAGCTGAGTGATTAATGCATGCTGAACCCTGTAAAGAAGATACCATACCCAAGCTCTGAAACTTGAGGAACATCTTGGCCCCTCTGCAAGAGAGCAAACCTGTTAACTTCTGCACTGAACTTGTTTGCTATCCCAGGGAAGCCTCTTTTTATCTTGTCAGTTCAAAGTTACTTTACGCGAAAAGCAGGCAGATCCAGGAGGAGGAGGAAGCAAATGAAGTGATATGAAGAGTATGGGTGATATAATTCAAAGGGCAGGCTAAGAGCTCTAGCAGTAAGATTTGTGATGACATGAACTGGGCAGAACTGTCTGTGCTTGTATTAGTTCAGTCTGCTCTTTGATCCTGATCTGACATGATGAGAATTTCACCAGTAAGCATGGATAAGAATTGGGAGTACTTTAGTGCACAGATTTAAATTGAATCTGGTGGCAAAGGTCAAGTGAGAGCTCCTCTGAAAAGGTGACCACAATGGGACCTGAATGATGGGCAGAATGGGGGTTTCTCAGCAGGAACTAAGGAAAACAGGTTTTTGGTCAATCTCTGCTAGTGATGCATTGCTGGCAACAGCTCCCATGTCCGGATGGCAGCCTAGAAAAGCTATGCCAATTCAAATTTCAGTAAGGAAGTCTCCTACTGACTTCACTGGTGTTTCTGAAACCTGTTTGGAAGCTACTTGGTGCCATGGAAGCATTTGTGGACCTGTACCTACTGCAAAGGGACGAAAGTCTTCCAATTTTTCTTTCATTACTGCAGTGCTGATTCAATCTGCAGACTGTGCTGTAAGAGACTCAGTCTAGTCAACAGCCTCTGAACCTCAAGGTAGCTGAGTGTGCATGGAGTTAGCAAAAGCACACTTGGCACCTGGGCCCATGTAGACATGGCTGCCCCATCTAACTTCTTTAGAAAGCAATTTTATTTGCATATATATAAAAAAATGTTGTGGTTAGTTGGAATGACAGATACTTATTACTTCTCATTTCAAACACAGGACTAATTGTCTCCTGTCCCTAGTAAGCAATTTAAAGAAATGCTGGTGTAAGAAGAAGTAGATAATGAAGCTCTTTTCATCTGATATTCACATGTAATTTACTTTTAAATCAACTCCCCTGGGAGGTGGCACAAGCTGTGACAGTGCAGAGAATACTTTAATGGTTTTGGCAAGAAGACAAAGCAGAAAACTTTCTATGTTTTAGTCCCAGGACCCCAGTGGCCAATATTTCAAAACAACAGGGGGCTAAGGGGATGGGATGTTCAATGTGGTGTAGTGAAGTGAGGTCACTGTGATCAAAAGGAGCTGGTTGGGACAGATTTGCACATCTTAAATACCTGCTTATTATGTTCTTTTACTGTTATTAATAAAAAAAAAATCTTCAAACTATGGAGAAGGTATAGGAAGAGCTGGCTATTGCTTGGCTCCAATCCCAGCTCTAGGAGAAAAAACAATTCCTTTCATACCAACACCTGAGTTTTTCCTTTGACATCTTTTTTTAACATACACTCTTACAGTATCCCACTATAGAAGACAATGCTCCTTTGCATAGCTGCTTAGGCCAAGATGGGATGTACGGAGAGCGTCTGTTGATATTGACCAGTACCATGCAAAAATTCAGTCACTTTAGCTGTTTCTACAAGTAGATTATTTTTCCCATGTTAAGACACTAAAACGTTGTCCAGAGCAGCTGGAATAAAAATGCTACTTCCCAAGCTGAAGAAACAGTAATGCTTAGTAGAATAATCTTACCTGTCTTCAGACCTTTAAGCATGCATTGTAGGAGTATGGAAAAGATGAACCTGGTCCTTAGTGAAGACTTTGAAATAAAAATGCGTTTGTTGCAACAGTGCTTGTGTTGGATGTTTTCTGTGTCTAAAGATACTTTGCTAGAAATGGCTGGTCAGTTCTAGCTTCTTAACGATTCCTGGTAGTAAAGTACAAACAATGGGAATTAATCTCTGAAATCGCACAATGCCATCTCCCTTTCTTACAGAGCTCCATGCAGGCTCTTAAATCAGCCTAATTTCATTCAAGTCTTCCTCTGCAGCTGCTGTTAAATAGAGTCCCTGAAGAGAATATAAGTTTGGAGGCATAAAGGGCAGAACAGAAAATGTTTCTTTAATTGTTATTATCCACCACTCAGAGTCACTAGAGTAGAGGAGTAATTAGGGAATTGTGGTATATTTCAGTAAAAGCACCGCTTCCCTCCCTTCCCTTTCCTTTTTTGTGGAAACTGTATTTCAGAGTTTGTCAAATCTATAAGGCCTAGCAAGAATCTCATATGCAGTAATCCCAACCTAATCATATCTTAACTAAGCCCTTTCTGATGAGATTTATGGGGACTGAAAAAGGCAATAGTAAATAACTGTAATAGCAGCACAGTGAGACATTGGGTCTGTACTTCGTGACTTTTTTAGCTAGCACCCCTTTTGCAGCTGACCTGGGAATAATTTGTTCTTTCTTTGCTGCTAGCCAGGTAGTGAAGTTCCCAGTGCGTTGCAGTAAACAGAACTGCTTCGGGATGCCCAGAACACATGCACTCTTTTTAGCACAGTAGGGAAGAGTGCCAGCATCACCCTGAAAGAACAGACTGTACGGAAAGGCAGAAGGGTACAGCTTAGCCGGCTGTTCCCCATGGGCAGAAACTGCACAGGGAACTGGAGGGAGTATGGGGCAGGCAGTCTGATAGATACAATGTGCAATCACTTGGGTTCAAAGTACAGAGCTGAGATGACCACTCTTCAAAGAGTGAAGGAAAAATGTCTCCATGAGTCTGTATTCTCCAGTCTGATTGACTTGAGTGTTGTGTGAGAAATTTATACTGCATTGACCTCCGAACAAATTATTTTAATTTGGCAATTATAGCTTTGGACCCCCTTTTTTTTGGTCCAATAACCTCTCCTGGAAGTGCACACTGCAGGATACAGAGACTGGGGGGGTGCAGAAAACCCAAGGGTAATGCAGCATATTAAGGCACTGCTGTTGACCCTCAATCTCCCAGGATGAGAAGGAATATAGCCATAAGTAAACAGATTTTAATATGAATTTTGGCATCATTTAGTTCTACTTGCAGAACATATGTTCAGTGTGCATCGCTCTAGGCAACTTATGCACGTGGATGTTATTTTATCTTCCTTTCTAATGCACACTATAGATATCTTGGCATCTGAGAACAACATGTAAGGTGCCATTTCACATGGGATGATGGCTGATGCTCACCTGTCAGCATGTAGGTCAAATCATTTGAAAGGAGTGGCCAAGAGCACTGAGTTGTGTCCACTTACAGGTGCTGCCTCCTCATATTCCTGGAATGTAGCTATTTTCTTCCATTTCAGTGGGTGTAAGGAAAGGAAAATAAACTCCTTGTTTCATTTTCTTTTCCTCCATCAAATCTGAAAAATATCAGTTATGTTCCCAGAGAGAATCCTTTCATAACCACTTAATTTGGGGAAAATAGCACATTACAGAGCCAAACTGAAAAGTTGCTTGGGTTTGGTTATTTTTTTTTTTTTTAATAATTAATTAGCCTCAGTTTCCCACATTGTTGCCTTCAACAGCAAGCAGTTTAGGCAGAACTGCCATACAAATGCCTCTTATCTTGCTATGCATTGCCCTCTGCAGCTGCCTGTTGGACTCATGCTGTCAAAAACTGAACTTTTTATCTTCCACTTGGTAAGAATTAGTGGTTTTCTGCTCTCAGGCTGCACAAGAACTATTCTTTCCGGCTACCTGAAAAAGGCTGAACTTCCATAGAATCAGTGTGTAGCACTGATAATCCACTATCTCTGGTTTCCCATCTGTTAACTGTTCCTCAGTCTGTGTATCCTGCTCAGTGTTTGAAATTCATTGGATAGAGTTTTGTAGTGAGCAGACTTCAAATCGCTGTGGCTTCACTTCTTGAATTTGATTCAAGAAAGAAAGGACAGTTCAAGAAATAAAGACAGCCTCGTATGCTTAAGCATTTGATACAACAGAAGTCCACTAAACATGTACCGTGGCATAAAGCCAGATTCTTTCTTACTTATCAGTCCCATGTCAATGCAAAGTACTGGCAGAACCCAAGTGCCTCTTGGCTCCTTCTGGGAAGACCTTTAAAGCACCTTGAACACATCAGGATCTTAGTGGGAATATGACCTGTAAGCACTGTTGCACCCTGGCATCTTTGAAGGGACATTTCTTTGGGAGGTCATTTTGTTGTGTTGGCATAACAGTGAAGAGTTGTCTGAACAGGAGAATCTCATACAAATATTATCTCATTTTTGCCCAGCAGAGCCAAAGAGCTGGGTGAAGAAATGCCATAGGAGCTCTATGAGAAAATTGTCTAAACTGAAAAAATACCTTTTTTCAAACCCTGCAGGTTTTATTCTGGAGCCCTGCTGCTTGTTTCAGGGATGGCTCTGTTGCTGCTCATTCTTCTTTTGTGGCTTTTCAGCTTTCCTTATAAGATCTGGTGCAAAGTCAATGGTAATTTTTCTGTTGACTCTGAAGGGGCTTTGTATCAGCATTTAATTGATTTACTAGCTCTCTTCCTAAAGCAGCTGCACATGTACATTATTAGATATACATGCTACTTTAATCATGCCCTCAGATTACCACATCCAGATTCCTTGAAATCCAAGGGATTTCACTCTCCTCTGGCCTGGGAGAGGCTATTTCCTCCCCTAGAGCAATTGAACATTGACTGTGTGTGGTTTTGCTAGTTTTGTTCTGCTTTTATCTGCTACATATAGCAACCTTACCTGGTAATGTTAATCATGGGAAATGTAGATGAAACATGTACTTGCCCTAATTTTTGGCCAGTAAATGTGGCTGCAAGCAGATTTTTCTTGTAATTTCTCCTTCATGTTATACACCTAAAGATCACAAACCAAACTTGGTTTTGTATATCAGCATCCCCTTTCACTTCTGCTTCTAAAAGCATTAAATTGGTACCATAGTTTTCTGGAGGTACATTTTACATTTTTACTATCTTTCCTCCCAAAATCAATAAGCCTTTGCAGCAAAGTCTTATTTCCAGGTGATAAGCAGACAGTGGCTGCAAAGGTATTGTATGCAATGATGCTTAGGTGTTTTGATAAGGTGGTACGTTTCTTTTTGAGGGAGAGGCAGTGAAATCCTGAAAACCTCAAGGTGATTTTCTGTCAAGCAACATTTGAGATTCAAACTCTTATAGCAGAACCAAGAGTTTTTGCTGAACATTTGTACTTAATAGGTATTTATTTTTATGCAGAAGAAGTCCTGTGCAAGTCCTCATTGAATAATAATAACATAACTTTTTCATACCATTAGGTTGAGCTGGTAGACAGCATGTATTATTTTGCTCTTTAAATCCTTTTTAATGGTGGTTAATCCTTTAGTCATTGATTCAGTGGGTGACTGCTGTTTAAAAGACCCTTATGGAAAAGGAGAGGAAAAAGAGAAGGGGTGAAGGGTTAAGGAAAAATAATAAAGTGTCAGGATAGCGTGAGAAATGCCCTGGGGAGGAGGCAACATTTCTGCAATTAGCAGTGTGAAAACGGTAGATTGGTTAGTGATCTCCATGCATCATTAAAAGCAGCAGAAATGAGAGCTGCCCACTGTGTTCTCTCCTGACACGGATAGCCTCCCTATTTTTTTCTTTGTTTTGCTTCCCAGCTGGTCACTTTATCTGGCACACTGACTTCATTTCAAGCCTGGCTGGGAAAGGTGTCCTGGGTCCTGACTGAATATCAGCAATTCCTTTTCCTCCCCAACTAACTGCTTGATTGTCATGTCTGAGATGAGATTGCCCCAGCTAATCCCCTGTTTGCAGAGCTGGGACTTGATGGCTTCAGGTGTTGAAAGATGGTTGCCCCACACCTGTTCTTCTTTTCTGTATATTACCTTAAACCTTTTTAAGTTTCCCTTCAACAAACTTTCACAGAGACAGATATAGTTGAACAATAATATTCCCTCCTCCTCCTGTAGCCAGTTTGGTCTGTCCACATTATCTCCCTGGTGCAAAGAGGGACTTACCTCCTCCTGGAAACAGGGCTGACCATATATACCTGTCTCCATCATAACTTTCCTTGTGCCAGAGCTGAACTTACTCTGAATATATTCTCAGCTCTCTTCTTCCCCCATACCAGCTAACCACCAGCCTCTCTGCACTCATTACAACTTCTTGATCCTCCCTGCCACAAATCACTATATTGAGTTTTTAGCCCTGAGCGCAAAGGATCCAATATTGTACCTGCTGCACTCCATTTTGCACCTTACCCCTCAATCTGGAGTGCTTTGAAGCACAGCTAATGAGAATTTAATAATGACACCATCTGGGTGCTAAACTGCATCTTCTCACACAATTTGTCCTAGTAACAGTGCTGGTTTAAGAAAAGTGATACATGCACAAATATGCCATAACACAGAATTGCTGCTGTAATTTGTTATGCTGGTACAAGAACATCCTAGATTGCTGCTACCTGCTCTTGCCAGTACTGGTGTGTCAGCAGATTAGTTACACAAAGCACAGACATCTGAATTTATAGGGAGTAGCTGGCTAGGAAAGGCTTTAGTGAATTTCCAGAAGAAAAGAGCAAATAGCTGCCTCTGGGTTACATTTCATTAGAGAAGCCTCTCTACAGTGAGCACCTGTAGAGAAAGCTGCTTAAGCCCAGTCCTTCCTCTGGAAATACCACCTGGTGCAATATGAGGTCTGGCCTATGCCTCCCAATTCAGTTTCCCTGTGCAGCTTTCTTTGCAGGGCGGGTCCCACATTCTCACTGGATTAACTGGGAGAAAGATGATGTGAAATTCAAGTTTACCAAAAGATGGGGCTAGAGACCTCCTTCCCCAAGAAAGATGCTGCCCAGTTGGCACCCTGGGTACCTGCCTCCCAGCCCCAAGGCAGCTCTGGAGTCCTGTTTACTAACAGATAGTGCTAGAATGCTTCACATTTTCAAGCTGTCAGGCTTCCAGAGCTATTATATTAAAGGCAAGCGTCAGCATCTGTAGAGCCCTTGTATTTATACTTCAGTAAGACAGGACAAGACATATTGGGCCTCCTGGATATGTATGTTTAAATTCTGATTTATTCAAGCAGGGGGGAATGCATCCTTGTGCATGTTTTTTCAGTAGCAGCACAAAACAAAAACTAATTAGGTCAGTTCAGCTAGAAGGGGAGCTGCAATTTGCTTGCAGCTCAGCCATTAAAGTAAAAACTAGTTTATTATGCTAGATAAAAGCATGCTACTAGAATCACCCTGTTCAATTAGACCTATATTGCTGCCAAAACAATGTTTTCTTGATTAGTCCCACAGATGCCCAAAGGTCCTTTCCAGCTCCTCAGTTAGATGCATTCAGAGATGTAGGTGAGAACCGGCCAATGACTCCTTGTCATCTTGCATTCACAAGGACCTCTGCATATGGTACATTATTCTTTTGAGAAGAATAAATGTTACTTGTCAGCCCAGCTCCTCCATCTTCAAGAAACTTGGCAATATTGAAAATCTAGCTAGATTTGTTCTAAAGTTGGTTAGAATTGCTGTCTGCCTGCGTAACATCATTTATCTGGCCAAAGTAGAGATGCAGTGACAAAACTGCTGTGTGGAAGAAGGAAGCTCTCTTTATCAATGCTTTTGCAATATAGATTTTACAAGTTGACAACGATGCTTAATCTCTGAATAAGCAAAGTTAATTTCCAAGCAACTGCAGTTCATCTTAGTTCACAGGCTTTCAGTGAGATGTTGTTACATTATAACAAACTAGTAAAGCTAGAAGCTTGAATTTTCAGGGCTGTCCTGCTATGATACATGCTATTATACATTCCTAAGTTGCTTGCTCTATATGGAGCCCTTAAAGGCAAGCACATACATAAGCGCTTGCTCTATATGGAGCCCTTAAAGGCAAGCACATACATAAGCGCTTGCAAGATCAGAGTTTAAGTTAGGCCCCCAGCTCCAGTTGTTCTGGGAATTGGGTACCTACTGCTTAAGCTGTTTTCAAAATCCTATCTGTTTCTGTATTCTCTATTAACCTGCTGAGACAAAACTGATAGCATGATGTATCTGTACTGAACTGTTTCTTCCATGATGTGTTTGTATTCAGAGCAGTGGAGTAATTTTTAATATGGCCACTTGTGTTCTTCTACTAGGTGTGAATATCATCAATGTACCATCACAGGAAAGATGGGAAGAGAAGTTGATGTCAGCCTTAATTCTCTATTTCCTGGAGGCTTAAATTGGTTTAAGACTTTTCACACTACTGGGATGATTTCTGGATTTCAGCCTTCAGGGAGGAGAAGTCAGCATGAGTTTTACAACAAGTAATTTACTTGAAAGAATGCTGTCAGGGTTCATAGACCCACAATTTGAAATATTCTGCTGTTTGCAAAGTTCACATAATTCTTTGTGTGCCGTTTCTAACCAAATCTATCAGAGCTTGTCTTCCTAAAAATAAATCAGCAGATGCAGCTCAATATGTCTGGGCTCCTTCAAAACATATACTCAGTACACGATATCTGAGGCACATTACTATGAAGAACTGGGAAAACATGCCTTTAAAGTGTTTGTAGGTATCTGAGCATATAAAACCTGCTAATTTGTGAACCTCCACATTGAGGACTTGAATCAAGACAACCTGATAGTGATTAGCTTGAATCCTAAGTGTCTGCACAAGCAATAGATGTGTTTTTTGCAGATGTGTTCACTAATTGTATATGGTTTGGAAGGATAAGTGTCAATTTCTTTTCATTTTTTACCTGGTAGATTTAGTCATGTTCATTGGTGGAAAACTGAGGAAGAGAACTCTTACCTGCTATTAATGTTGGAAGCAAAGACAACTTTCAAATGTCTCATTGACTGATTAAAGACACAGTTTTGGATGAGAGCTGGTCACTACTCAGGCAAAGAAGGTAGCAAAGCGCATGGAAAATTTGGTGATTCCAACTACTCCAGAAAGGACAATGGCTAAGAATTGAACTCAGAATCAGTGTGGAGAGTAAACTAAAAGCAGGGACAATTTAGAAATTGATATGAGGTATTCTGAGAGCAGCTTGGGCAGCTTTGTTACTCAAGGCAGTCAAGGAAGCGGTGTGGTCACAGACAGCAGGATCTTCCTTCCTGGGCAAACATCTGATGTGCCACCACATTTGAGTCTGGAAACAGCTGAAGAAAACTAATCTGACCTTCTGGACCACATAATAAAGGAAGATAAACACTTCAGGAGGAAAATAAGTTTTTAAGAAATGCTTTAACAGCATCTGTTGATAGCAACAGCACTATTTCCAGTGAAAATGTAATAAGCTACAAGATTAAATGTGTATCATCTTTGCACTATGAAGCAAGCTGAGATTGTTTCCAGGGTGCAGCAGAGATTTGCACAAGCACGTGAGTAAAAGCAATGTTGTCTGGGCTTCAAGCTCAATTTCTGCTGCGCAGATACAAAATTTTATCTAAATCCTATCTCACAGCAGACCAGAACAAGGTCAGCTAAACACAGTGGAGCTGTGGAGCAATGGAGGGCTTACTCTGATGTATACTGCTCAGAAACAAGAGCAGACTTGCTAGGGTTTCAGCTGATTGTTGCTTCTCCTATCTCACAATGTTAAAAGCAGCTCTGTGTGGGCGACCATGTGGGAGGCAGACAAGGAGAGATGGAGCCCTTGCTTGGTTACGCTGCAAGGCAGAGGGCCATTGCGAGGTTGAGTAAGGATTTACTTTGCATGGAGTGGAAAAATCACTATAACTAATTGTGGAGTCCTGAACTGCAATTTAGACTTGAACCATGCCAAAGAAGCCAATTTTTTTCCAGGAGGATGATAGTGATCAAGCGGTTAGGGCAGAGAATTGTAAAAATAAAGAAGGTGAGGGCTAAAAACCTGAGTTTTGTAGGATGCAAAACCTCAGAGAGGGGAGAAAATCAGAGATAATGGAAATGTATTCACCTAAAATTTGCATTGTTGAATCTGATAATTAAACAATTAGGAGTGAAAAGACTCTGAAATTAGTATGTAACTGCATGTCTCAAAGCAGGCTCAGTTATGCCTCTGTCACTCCTGGCAGATTTCTGTTTGCCTGTTGCTAAAGGTTGTTCAGCAATGAATCCTTCACAGCCTCTGGAGGAAGACTTTTCTGCAGCTTTACTACCTATTGAAAGCCCTTCCTAATGCCTAGCCTAAAACAACCTGCAGTAATTTGAGCCAGTTCTTGTCTTTGCACAAATACAAATAGGCTATCTCTTTGTGCA
Source organism: Forpus xanthops (assembly GCA_032466535.1). Lineage (NCBI taxonomy): Eukaryota > Metazoa > Chordata > Aves > Psittaciformes > Psittacidae > Forpus > Forpus xanthops. The sequence goes on from JASSUY010032080.1 coordinate 56,939, forward strand.
GCTCTCTTCAGTATTTGAAGACTGGAATATTCTCTCAATTTTCTCCTTTATGCACATTAATCTTGTTAGAGATCAGATTTTCCTAGACTTTAGGCTGAGCTTGTCTGCCTGTGCACTCTCTCCACTTGATCGGTTTCTTTTGTCCTTAACATTCAAACTGTGTGAGCAGAGATGACTCCAGCCACACCTTTTCTAGGAGTGAATAGAAATAGTCCAGGATTCTAAGGTTCTCAGACTCTTTTGATCTGTGCATCCCTGTTTGAGGTTGGTATGTCTTAGCATGGTGCAACACTGTTTTGTAATTCACTGCTGCTCCCTCATAGCAGCTACCATGAGCTGGGGGTGGGTGCAGGAGACTGACTGCAGCTCTGTCTTTAGTAAATGGACAAAGAAAATGCTACAGAGTGCAATCCCATGTATTTTAGCACCATAAAATCACTTAGGTTGGAAAAGACCTTTTGGATCAAGTCCAACTGTTAACCTAGCATTGTCAAGTCTACCAGTAATCCAAGTGCCACATAACATCTAGATACTTTCAGAGATGGCAATTCCAGCTACTCTTCCCCAAACCTGCAGCATTGCATGGGGTTGCTGTGACCCAAGTGCAGGACCTAGCACTGGGCCTTGTTGAACCGCATGCTCTACAAAGCAGATCAGTGCCCATGGCCAACCTTGAATCATATTCAAATTTACTGACGGTGCACTCAATCCTCTTGTCCAGATCATTGATAAAGATGTTAAACAGAACTGTCCCTGATACAGAGCCCTGGGGAACACCACTTGTGACCAGCTGCTAATGGGATTAACTCCCTTCACTGGAGTTGAAGGGTAGAGGGAATTCAACCAAATAGTTTTGTCATGCTGAGCTGGCTATGGAAGGCACCATTCCCTGTTACTGCTGGAGACTCCCTAATGATTAATTTCTTTATTGAATCACTTTCAAATTACCCAAGTCACTCAAATGGCTGAAGTGCCTGGGACAATTAAACAGGAACAAGTGGCCATATATGCTACTTGTGAAGGTAAGATGGATTTGAGGTATGTTCAGTTTCCCCTCATGTCAGCGACTAGTTCACAGCACTAGGTTCTGGAAAGGACAGTCCCACACAGTGTATTATTTGGTCGCAGCTGCACTAAAAGCATAACACTTTTTCTTGCCTATCCCCATTCCTTTGCCTTCTCCACTGCAGGTGCTCACCTGTCTCTGGCCTGAAGCATGAAGGTCAAGAGCTGCTTCTTTATCCTTGTCTTTGGCTTGGTGCAGGTGCTAATCCAAGACACATAAATACCTAATCCTATTTTGAGGCTGACTTGTTAGCTCTGTGAAATGTAACAGTTCGCAGGTGTTCGGAGGAATAGTTTAACACATTAGCACACTTTCTTGGTGATTATTTTCATGGAGCTCTTTAAATAACCATTAAGCTTTGACAGCACCAAGCAGAGGCAGCAGCTATTTAAAAATAAAATGAGGAGAGGGATAAAAGCAGTGTGGTTGTAAAAAAAGGAAGCAGTAGGTTGCAGATAGCCAGCCTCTCCTTTGGGATCAGGCTGCCTTTGCAGAACCCAGCGCTTGCTTTGCCGGCACAGACCAATGATAGATTTTACTGTTGATTTCCATGGTGGTTTTCTGCCCCTAGTTACATTGCTGTTCTCATTTCTGTGCACACAACAGTTCCTGCCTCAAAAGCATGAGTGCAATTAAGGATAGATCTAATGTCACTCTTAAATTTAGCTTTTCTCCCCAGTTTTCTCATGCAACCATACATCTGGGTGGGATCTTGGCTGAACTCCAGAGTTCACTGGAGACTTCATGTCCAGCTGTGGCTGCTTCTGCATAATTGACTGGGCTCCTGTACCACTGATTTTGATGGATCAGGTGTAGGTATCATCCTATGTCACTGCCTCATTAGGTAGCTAAGATTTAGCCTTGCCAGGTGCAGCATCATCCTGTTTCCCCCTCAGATTTGTATTTGTTCATAGTAAAGCTGATCAAGGGATTTCTATCATTACAAAGAAATATCTTTAATGCTTCTATAGGGATATGCTTCCCTAATGGTGAAACTGAGACACACAAAAAAATCCCCAGCTTTGTGTTTCTAAGGACTTTACCTAGCTTAAACCCACAAAGATCCACAAAATGGGTATGTTTGTCTCTTCCTGATGCATTGCCCTGCATGGTGAGCATTGCCAGCCAGAAGCTACTTTGGAAAGACCTTGTGCTTGAGCAGTTGGATTAGCAGCACTCTGTTCATAGAGTGTTTTTTTTTCCAGCCCTCTCTTCCTCTCTGCAACATGTAGGCACACAAAATATACAGCCTTGAGGCTGTCGTGGTTAAAAAGATTGTTTTCAAGAAGCAGTGGGTGAAGTGTTATAAGGAATAAGTGTCTGAGTGCAAACAGATGCGCAACGCAGAGGTAGTGAATGTGTAAATGTGGACTTGGACCTATTAGCTGCCTCAAACACATTTTTCACTTCAGTGTTGGCAATTTATTCTGTGATTTCTCCTGTCTGCCCTGAACTAGGGGGAAGTGATGGCAGTTCTACTGAATCACAGTGCTGAAGGATGCTTTGTTGGTACACATGCATGTAGGTAGTGCTGCAAAGCTTCCTGCGCTCTCCTCCAGTTGCAGGGTATTTCTCTGAGTAGCGCTAGGTGGACTGATAGACCAGAACTTTCAGTCTTAAAATGTAAGGGAGAGTAATTGGATAAGACAGAATTCACACTGCTTTTGGTGGCCTTGGAAAACTATGTTAAAAACAAATACCATAACTTCTGGAAAACAAAGATGTTTACAAACGTAAAAGGCCAAAAGCAGCTCACCCCACAAAGCAGAGAGTCAGGGTTAAAAGACTGAGCAAACCAAGAGAATAAACGGACGGAAAGTATTAAGGATTAAGAGAGAAAGGGGACAGGAGTCCTTTATCTAGATATTAAAGGTTTAACCCAGTAAATCTCCCTCTTTCTCTTATTTCTGGAATAAAAATAAGAGCACTTGGAAAGCTTAAAGGCTAGATTTGAGAAGACAGCTGTGAATGTAGGGACGCTCAGACACTATTGGGGACTGTAGAAATCTTTAAGCTGCTTTCTCTTAGGAGGCAAAAAACCAAACCACAGTTACCACTTAAGCACAGTCTGATGTGTCTGTATTTTCAGATGACTGCAGTTTTTAAAAAGGGCCTTATAATGAGGCTTTAACTTCAGTCAAATCTTTCAGTGTCAGGAGCAAAACTTGAGGCATTGGGTGTGGATTTGCCATGCAGTTGCTTTCTGTGGTCACCAGAAATACCTGGGGAAAGTGGTATTTTCCAGGCTAAAATCCATGTTCAAGGGTGATTAACCCTCTGGAAGCACTTGCCTCTCCTCATAACCACTACAGGGAACCTCTCTCACTAGCTCAGATGAATGGCATACATTTCCTATAGGAAATACATTACCTGTATGTAAGCACCCAAAGCTTATTTGTGCCAGCTCTAAGTTTTGTTCATTTTTGACACTAAAGACCCAGGAGTCAGACCCTGCCTTGCAGGGCTCACTCACGTTTGCATGAGACAGATACAGCTTTGCAGCTATATTAGGTGGCTTCAAGAATTAACTTTCCTATTAAAGTGAGAAAATAGAGCTGCTCAGGAAACATGCACAGAGTGTATACTGAGGAACTGTTCTTAGATTGAATTCTATGGCCAGAATCACATTTGAGCAGGTTCCTGTTAATACGGGAAATACTGTGCTTACTGGAAAAACAAAAGCCTGTTCCATAACATCCTTAGTATCATTTGCATTTTATATGCTAGCAATAAGATAGATTTACAGGGAAACTGCCAACCTGCTTATTTAGCTTAAAATGTGACCCCGTGCCCCACCTGCCACCCCCCTGCTCTGTAGTGAGCAATAAATGAACAATCGTTCCTCCTCAGGCTGCACCTATGCCAGGCAATACAACCCAGGATGCTTCTCTGTAGGGAGAGGTTGAATAAGAAAGAGATCTCTGTCTAGATCAGATGTGCTGGTTAAAGTAGTGTTGGGCATAACATTAGCTGGCACTAATGACAGCTTCAGTGTCCTCATCTGGATGAGTCTTGCTCTCAGGGCAGCTGAGTTGATACTGAAGAAGACATGGGTCAGTCACCTCATCTAATTAGTTGGTTTGTTGCATAGGCTGATACAATGCTTGTGAGACACAAAATGCTCCAAATCTTCCTGCTAAGGAAAGAGGAATCATTCTTTCTTGGAGCTCAGAAAAGAATAGATTTTCTTTTAAGAACGGATTTTTTTTTCTTTCAGATACAATGCAATATCAACAGAAGCCCAAACCTAAATGGTTTTGGACCACTTTTGTTATTGCAATTAAGTTGCTATTGGTCATTAACATTAATAATTTTGTTAAGCAAAGAGCATGTAGTGATTTAGAGATAAAAGAGTATTCTTTTCAGCAGAGGACTGGTCTTTTTCAGTTCCTCCACAAAAGGAAGATAATTTTAAAAAGCATGGGGGAAAACTAAGGAGGAAAACCCAAGGAAACAGGATTTAGTATAAAAAAAAATCTATGCACTGCCATTTCCATATGCAATGCTTATGTAACAGATTGTTAATAAAAGATCATAAGTAATCATAAAATCAGGGCCTAGCAAAGAAAAACTCCTTGCACCAATGTTTCTGTAAACAGCATCTACTTAAAAATTAAATCTTGGTATACTGTATGCTTATAAAAAATGCAGCTGTGAGTAAATCTGGGCAAAATGACTGTATTTAACAAGATCCTTGCAGACCTGCATCCAGAACTGCTTTGGCTCTGCATCATTCTTCCCCCACTGTTCCTTCTCCCACTGACTGTACCCATTGCGCTAATTGAGATTTCTCTAACCTGATTTTAGCTGTCTAAAAAATTTGTCACCCGTTGTAGTAGTGCTGTAGCTTCCCACTTTCAGGATACACATACAATACACACTTTCAGGTTTTTAGACATTGATTGGAAACACTGACTGGGTACAACCATTATTGCTTGGGGTGGTCACTTGAGGGAGACCCTCACCTGAGGGAGAGCTGAGCAAACTTGGGGTGTTAGGAGAGGGCACTTCAGTATAGGAAATGATCTCTACTGGGAGCCAATCACGTGAGCTGAGAATTAATACTGGCTCTTCAGTGTTTCCAGATCAGTTCTGGGTTTCCTTCATGTCTTTGTATTCTGGAATATCCTTGCAGATTCTCCACAAATCATAATTACATGAAGATGCTTTCCAGACTGTTTTATCACTGATCTATGCTCTCATCTCATCCCATTGAAGTTTGAAATTAACCATAAGGGCAGTTATTGAGGTTACAGAGCAAACACTTACTCTACAAATAAGCCTGTAGAGTTCTCTAGTTCTGTGATCTCAAGCCTGGATGCCAGCTATTCTGAGGTATCAGTTTAAATGCCCTTATATTCAGTGAAATGAGAGCATGGTAAATAATTTAAAAAGCAATGCAGGTGCACATAAAAATGTCATCTTTTTGGTACAGCTATCCGGTGAAAAGGAGCAGATCCTGCTCTTGATGGTGCTCAGAAACTCTTCAGTTTTGCTTCCAGGCCTCCTCTTAACTATATTTGGAGTTCCTATTGCAGGGTTTGAGAAAAGGTTTATCTTCAGCCCCAAAAGATGACAAACAAGCCTCCTGCTGTCCTTCCCTCTCACTTTCAAAAGATTTACTTTACTAGCATATTGGGAAATCATCATTAGAGGCTTGTGCTTTCCCTGCTAGAAGCCATTCTTCAAGATAGTAAATCAACCTGCAAGTAGCTTCTGTCACTGAAGTTAGGTGACAAGGATGTGCATGATAAGAGTTTCGGATATGAAAGCAAGATGGGAACTAAATTAGCCTGAAAATCTGTCAGACTGAAGGTGCAAATATACAAGTTTATATCTCAGTGACTAAAATAATTTCCTGGTAAAAAGCTGCATGCTGTTTGGGTCAGGGTGAGTGCAAGCAATGAGGTTCATTTGCACATACTGCATGAAAGGTAGCTGCTGAGACTTACACTGCAGTCTGAGTCAGGGGAACAAGTAATTGAACTAAAAATAGTTCAATAAGTCTGCAAAGGTAGTCTGTGGTTGCTATGCAGCTGAATGGCAAGTGTAAGTGAATGGGACACTTTAATACCAACAACTCATACCCTGCAAGGACTACTGAAAATGAATGCAATGGTAGTACAAGGATCACAGTTTGATGTCCCATCTTCCTACATTCTAGTTCTGAGCATCACATAAAGGCACAGATGAATCAGTGTAAATATCCACAAAATAATTGCTTTCATGGAATTTCTAATGTCGTTGGATCAGGCTGTTCTGTGCTTATTCTAGCAAAAGGGACATCAGTGTGGTGTGTCCTTAGAAACATGAAATAGCACAGAAACTGGGAGAAAATGAGGTGGAGAAGTAGATGTACTTGCATGATGGGGTCGGGGAGGAGAAGAAGAAATAAGGTGAAATGTGGAGATAAACAAGCCTTTGACAGATAAGAGTCTGAGATACCAAAGCGATAGGAGTTACATGCTAAATGAGCAACAAAATTAAGTCTTTGGCAATAAAGTGGATAAATGAAAAGGGACTGAAGAAGGACAAGAGAAAAATGACAGTGCAAAATGAACCCAGAAAATAAAACAAAAATTGAGACAATGTGGGTGTGCACACAGGTGTCTGTGTTTGCAAGCACAAATATAGAACAGGAAGATGCAGATCAAACAAAAAGATGATTTAAAACCTGCAGAACATTCTGAAGCTGGAAGGATAAAAAGTGATTGAAATAAGAATGTAAGTGGGGAAAGCTGTGAATTAAAGGATAAATGGGGAGGAAGAGCAATTGAAGGATTACAACAGCTTCAGCACTTTTGTGAACTCAGATGGGAGAGAGAAGAAACTAAAATCTGAAAACCTAAAGGTTTTGGAAGGTCTTTGCCTCAAAGAGTCATGGAGGAACTGTAGACCTCCCTGAGAAGAGTGCCTTTGGGGGCACTCTCTGGTGCTCACAGCTCACATGGCTTGGCCAGTTTCATTGAGTTATTACTCTGCCAGCTAAAGGTTACTGGCAAAATGAAGAGGCCAAGTGTCACCAATTTGTCTTCAAAGTTCTTTGCTTGACTCCCCAGGCTATTACACTGGCATCTGTGGATGTGCTGTAGGTATTGCACTGTACTGGTGGTATTGAACACAGAAGACTTTGAGCCTCTTATTTCTTGGATTTGCAGTTAAGTGCTTGCACTTCACAAGCACATGGCATTTCCCAGGCACAAGGGGATGGAATTGAAAGCGTACCCAAAGCTCAGCTTTCTCCTTTGCAGTACATTGCAGCAAGCTTCTGGGGTGAAACAGAAGTGTGTGCTACAGAAAGGGAGAGAGCCCTTTGGCTCACTCGCAAAGCTATAGTGAGCCACAAATCTCATATCTATGTCCTGGTGAGTGGTTGGGGTAAATTGAGGAAGACAGCACAGCCCTTCAGGGATGGTCTTCTGCCTGACTTCTGTGTCTGTGATCAGATGACACTGCACATAACTGCAAGCTGCTCTATCTCTCTGGTCCCTTCTAGGCTAGCTGCGTGTAATGCAGCCTGAAAAGGAGGATGTGTCACATTGGGATCTGTGCAAGAAATACAGGAGTAAGCAAATGCATGAAGGTCTGTGCTTTTGTGAGCATGTTATCTTCAGGTTGGCTGCTGTGTCAGGAACTGCTCAGTATCAGTTTGGCCTAATTCATTTGTTTAGGCTGTTGATACTAGTTAGAGATTGGATCTGTACTTGACTCAACTCTTCGGGAACTGACAGGCACAGCAGCTTCCCAACTCCCTGAATTATTTTGACATGCTGTAGCAGTGTTCAAGCACAATACAAATTGTGACACAGGAGGTACTTTTACGAAGCACTGAACTCAACCACCTCCTAGTCTATTATATATCCTGTCTTCACAGAATACCCTTTGAGACAGCATAAATTATCCCAGGAAGCTTAGCCGTGTGCCCATCTCTGATTCAGGGGAGCGGCCTGAACACCTGAATTAATGTAACCTAGTTGTCATCTTCCCACTGCTTTTCACTGTGCCAAGTCTCTCTAAGGAGCACTGGAAGTGACCTGTGTTTAAGGGAAGGACACATACCTATGGACAGAAAATGATTCAGCTCAGCAGAACACTTGCCTGATCCCACTTCTGTGCAGTGGCTCACTGTCACCTTGCTTTTGGCAGCATAACCTTACATAGGGCTGTGCTGTGAAGCAGGTCGCTGAACTGATCCAGGCTAAAAATAACTTGCCAAGAAAAAGAAGAAATTGCTCTTTCTCTGATCGTTTTCAGTAATGTGGTCTCCTAAGAAGCAAATTCTTGCTGGGGTCAGGCACACAAGAGAGGAGCTTTTGGCCTGCTTGTTACCAAAGTGAGCCTTCCATGTGACTACACTCTGAGCAGCTGCCACTTAGTGTGCAGTAATCCCATCTGCAAGACCTTTCTGTCACTGTGTGGTTAATTAAGTGACCTTCTGAAGCACAACAGGATGTGAGAGCGTGACTCATCCCTGGTCTCACTAACTTCAGTTCTCAGACTAAGTTGGATAAAAACTGTCCTGGTTCCTACAGTACCAGAAAATCAGCATCTCCTTATGTCCTTCCACCTTTCTCCCTGGGTTTGCTCAGGAAGCTAAGGCCCTATCAAAGCAAAGCCATTAAGTCTGCCAATACCATGGATACCAGCAATGAAGTTGTCATAGTCAGCATGCATTCTGCATTGTTACATTCCTTCTGTAATTGCAGGGGTTTACAGAGTTCTTTATTTCTTTTCATTAAATGCCCTGAAAGAAAATCTGTATCCTGTCTTCCATCTAGCAGATACTGCATGTCAGTGGAGAATTAAGTGATGAATGTCATCTCTACTGAGGACCAACCATAAGATATCCAGAGGGATTTTGTAAGCTTTAGAAATTCTTTGGTACCTCCATTGCTCAGGTAACTTTGATCATTCCAGCACACAGTCCTGCAGCATTAGGCATATAAACAACTTAGAAGTCAGGTCTCTGTTTCTCTGTAGGTACTAATCACTAGTTTCCTCCACTTCTACTGCAGAAGTTTCCAGCATTTTCTGGTATGTTTATTGCTGTTTATGGGGTTTGCTGAAAGAGCAAGTGGCAAAAAAGGAGAGACCACCCCTCTGCACTAAGCAATGCTTTGCATTAAATACATGCCTACCTAAGAGTGAAAATGTCAAATAGGCAGGTAATGAAGTCCTTGCAGCAGTTGGATAATTGTACTTGTCTCAAAAACAGAGTGAAAAATAAGCATACATGATGAATGGCTCAGTGCAATGAATATAAATGCCAAGCTATTATTTATTGAAGTTAATAGCAACCAAATATCAGTAAGATGGCTCGAAAGAAACAAGAGTGGGAATGTCTGATCGAGTTTAGATATTCATCAAACAAATGCGAGTCGTTAGTGGAAAGTGCCACAAAAGAAGAATGGGTGGTATCATGCAAGGTGCAAGGTAAAAGTCATCACGAGCCTCTGATTCCATACTCATGCAAAGCACCAGCCCCTACCCCTGGCAGTAAGGAAATAATATATTTTGTCATCTTTCAATGCTACATCTTGCAGCCTGTTTTGGTGCAGCTTGCTCATTTAACAGGCCAGGCTGGATACCATCCACATACAAATAGAGGATGAAGTGCCAAAAGTTTAAGGCCCCTGGCTTTGGTTATATAATGGCAAAAACCTTGAGAAAATGGTGCTTACATGGTCACCTTCGTTTTGTCTCTGTACTCTGACTCAGCGGTGCCACACATGCCCACTTCCTGTTACCTGCTGTGAGAAGCTCTTGAAATGTCTTGTCCTGCTCTATGACCCATACTCATCTGGGTTCCATAGGGGTGTCTGTCTTGACAGATCATGTCTTAAGGACCTGTAGAGTTTTCTGTAGAACTGGGGCAGGGGGAAGGAAGAGGGCAGAGGAAGGGTCTTGAGGAAGCTAACAAACATCAGCACCCAGTGAAGTAGAGGTTTTAGGGTTAGGGTGGGATTTCTTAGGGTATGTTTTTCCTACACCCTGCTGAGCAGAGCCAAACTTCCCCCTTTGTAGGCTGTCTCTGAAATCTGGAAAATACATAGGTCTGGCTGGGTTCACAGGTCCGGATGAGGCACAATACATCCAACAGTGCATAATATGTGCCGCTCTCTACAGCTGTGCGTTCTCTCTCTCTGAAGCAAGCTGCTTAGCTGTCTGACCAGCACACCTTGTCCTCTTTGCTTTTTCACTACCAGACCCAGGTTCTGGGGACTCCATTCCAATTCTGACACTGTGATAGCAAAGATGTTTGCTGGGGATTTTCTGGTGATTTACAAAGCTTTGTTCTTTCCCCGTGTGTTGATGAGCACAGCTTTGAAATACCCCTAAGGTCTAGGATTCAGATACAGATCCAGATGTTCAGATACTTATCTGAACTGACTTTAAATTGGCTGTATTATTCACTTTCCTTCCTGCAAGCAATGAAGAGATATACATAGTGTGGAGTGGGGAGGGGGAAACCTCTGACCCAGCAAAAGTTTTCCTGAGGTCAAAAATTATTAAATTTGACTACTTTTCACTTCTCACCTCACACTTTAAACTTGTTAAGGGAGGGCAGCTGGTGTCAGCCAGATCCTTTTAGTCTTCACATTGCGCTGTAACTAAGCAGCCATCCACTTCAATGGTAACGGATGATAATTGCAGGTCCTAGGCTGCCGACTGATGTCAGCTCTTCAGAGGAGGATGCTGACTGCTTAATGAATATCAGTAGACACTGTTTAGCTTCTGCTCAGAAAATAAAACTCAAAAATGGCTCTTAGGAACAGTCGGCATCCATTATCTTCTTTCTGATGATAATTTATAGATGTTTCTCCTTTCATTTTATAAAAAGAGGCCCTGAGAAGAGTTCACTTCCGGACCAGTAACTTCAATTGTGATTATATGATAAAGAGAACAAGGTTGAAATATAGGTCTAATTACAGGGTCTTTTTTCTAGGAGAAAATTAATTTGTTACATTCTCGGCATGGTACAGATAGTCCCATACTGAGTCTGTGCAGAGCCTCTTTATTTCCTTTAAGCTATTCTGTTTTATGATTCTCTCTATAGAGCTTATAAAGGTGTATTTCCCCCTGCTCCTCAAGCAGCTCCTTTCCCCTCATTAAAGGTTTTTGAAGTGTTGGGCTGCTCAGGCAGGCGGGGGGAGGAAAGTTGTTTTATTTCTCTTACTAACAGGGAGGTGGAATTGATGTGGGTCCCATCTCCATGTGTGTTTCCAAGGTTCCACTGTTACAACCTTATTACCCGGGACATTTGCATGCAAATTCAGAGTTAAGTTTTTCTAGATCCCTGAAGCAGAGGAAACACATTCAGGGCATTGTTTGTTCTGGTATTGCACCATGCCTGTATTCTTGACTTCTCTGCACCAAATTCTCTCACAGAGAGGTCACAAAGAAGCAAATCTGACAGTGGGGGGCTGTCTTCATCTCAGTATGCTGTCTCCTTTCTCTTTGCAGTCTACTAGTGATGCTAGTGAAGTACAGGGAACAGAAAATTAAAGAGTGTGTGTTTCACAAACCTGGTCTGTATTCATCATGATGTAGCTTTGCAGAGCTCAGGTATCATACCTGGTGATGAATTTGGTCTGTTAACTTCTGAATGGCCAGCTTTTAGCAAAGAATGTATTTGATTTGAGGTCTTGCTGAGGGATTTAAATTGCATCCTTGAGAGGTGGGAAGAGATTTTGGAAACCAGAAAAGACTAAAGGAAATGAAAGGCTGAAATGAGAAAGTAATAAATGTTACGGAATTGAGCTTTGTTTTCATTATTGTGGTATGCAGCAAAATGCATTTCCCAAAGTTCCTCAAAACATTCCAGTAATTCATCTCAATTAGCATGATTTAGGTGGTTGCTTCTAGCCTTTGGAATTTAGCACAAGGTTAATGTACATAAATGTACGATGACATATAATGAAACTATAATTGTCTTTAAGATGAAGTGTTCTAGCAGTGCAGAATAAGTAAGAAATTGGCTGAGTAGGTGGACTTATTTCTGTTGCCAAGACAAAAAATCTGTTGAATTTTAGGACTGCTGATATGCTGTTCATGGGACATTCAGTATCAGGAAACTAGGGCTCAGAAGTCACTCTGAAATGCTTTTTTTGACTTATGTCAATGAAGGCAGTTTATTAAGATTGTGGCTCTTTAAAACCTAGTGTTTGATACCCAGCAGGCTTTCCCATGTCTTAGTCCATTTAATACTTATGAAGCTGGGCAGGCTCAAACTTTACATTGAAAACCAAACTTGTCTGTATGAGAAAGGTGGTAATGAGGTATAAGAATGTGTGAACTTACCTGACAGGGACTTTCAAGATCTTTTGCTCTTTGAGGCAGGCTTGTCGCTCTCTTTATGCCCTGTCATATACATGTGCATGCAAATGGCCTTTCCCGAAGGGCTGTAGTATCTTTTTGCACTGAAACCTGCCCTTTCTCCTTGAAGTTTTCTAAACTCTGTCCATAGGAAGCTCACACCCCTCTGCTTTGGCCTGGCAGACCTCTCCTTGCTCTCTTGTGCAAGCATCTGAAGGTTCCTGGAGATTTATGAGCTTATGCATGTTATTTTGTATTGTAATGCACTGGGGTGGGACCGACTCCAGCCTTTCAAAAAGAGGTCTTAGGGTAAACAGCCCTGTTCTCTGACTGGTTTTGTCCTTCTTTTGGGTTCTACCCTTCCTTTTCTAATGTTGGTTCATATGCCCCACCCATACACACAGCTGTAGAGTTTTACTTCTAGTAAACGAAAGATCATGGGATGTGCAAAAGGAATTGAGGTCCCAGTGAGCCTCAGCTTGGTCTGTATTGTTGTGTGATGCAAGTGAATTATGAACAGGAGTCTTCTCCCTGCCAGGTCCCCAAATTCCTCTGACTAGTGTCATTAACATCAGTGTTTTTCCCGTTTTCCTCTGAGGGGTGATGCACGGAGTTGCCCGTCATTGTTTCCCTCAGAAACACCAACTGTGTTACCATGGCTGCTCCATCTCTGAGATAACATGAGAGATGCCTTCCTCATAAAGTCCATACAGTTTGCTTAGGAGCAGGAAAGAAACAGCATTTCTGCCTTCCTTTAAAAAAGGCCGGAAAGTCTCCATGGAAACATTTGTTGTTACACAGTATCAATTCTTTAGACTATCTTCTTCCTTCATCCTGACCCTTTGCAAGGGGGCCTGTGTGACTTCCTGGTGTTTTGAGCTGAATGGATGGCTTACACAGCAAGGCTGTCCCAAAGTATGTGTTTAGTATCTCCATCCCCTCTGATGAGCAAGCATTGGTGGTCATTTTTGCCCCTTGAACTCTGCTGCAACTGCTGTTACACAGATAAAGTGATAATTCTAATTACTAGAAGCTAATTAATTTCATTCTTGAATTTTCTTTGAGGTACTAACTGGAAATAAAAGGACTGAGACTCATACAAGGAAAAAAAATAGGATGTTAGGTTCTATCAGACCTTCCTCTGGCAGTTTGCTCTGAAGAACAGACTCTTTGCTGAATATGTTAGATCCACATCATGCTTAAATCCTGAGCTGACATCTGAAGAATGCCTGGTGCTACTAGAAAAGAGTATAATGCAATAAAGGAGGAGGTGAGAAGTCAGGGTGTGCTAGGGCTGGATATTTGTCACTGTTACTTTCCCCAGTAATTTTTTGCTCAAATCCACATGTATTTGTGTGTGACCATTCATGTGTGTCCATATTTGCATGTGTTGTATGTTTAATCACTCTGTACTTCTAATATTACAGTTGGTAGAGGTGCAGGCTGATAGCCAAGGGCAAGCATAGGTTTGTTTAGCTCACAGATGTGGTGTGTCTCACAGGCCACCAGAAACAATCCAACTATTAAGAGTGTCTTCCTCACATGAGTAATGGTAGCATTTATATTTTGCAGATGACTGGTGGTGCCTCAGGAGCAGTATGCAGAACAATTCCCCACAGTCTGTGGTGGGGAGAACCCACAATTACTACTTACTAGGATAAGCTTTTTTCTCAGGGTCTTATAATTTCTTCATTGCCTCAAAAGTATTTTCTGTGAGGGTGACATAAGAAAACTTGCTTCCTCCTAAACCCCTGGACCTGCTCCTTCAAAGACCTGCACTGCTAAGCACATGCAGATCTATGACGTGAATACAGTGGGTTTGATTCATGGAAATCACTCCCATCCCTCTTATGAAGCAAATAAGATGCAGAAGTGCAGAGCAGTACTGGGAGGGTATCCTTGTAGTGTGGGTCTCAGTGCAGGCTGTGCAATCAGTACAGCAAATGGTTTATGAAATGCGCTGCATGGACTGTTTGTAAGGGGAAGCAGGGCTGCAATATGGAAATGTCAGCCTGCAATTGTGCGCTTACCTACTTCCACAAGAGAGGCTGAGAATAACCTGGGTGTGCTCTCCCTGAGCTATTCTTGAATTTGTAAGCTGTGGCTGAAGAGATTTATCTCCTGTGGGCCTGAAAGTGTGACTGAATACTTCAGGGAAGGCTGCTGTGTGTCTTCAGGCTGCAGCTCCCCTGCTGTATTTCATGTTTACAGTTTATGATACACTGAATCCTTTGGTGCCTTTTTCTCAACCCTGCAATAGAAATGTCACGAAATCCATTGCAGTGAGTGCTGTCTTCTGATTTTTCCAAACACTTGCTAATGATTTCAATAAGGTCTAAATCACAGCTCCCCTGGGGAGTGCTTTCTGTCAGATCTCGATCATAAGCAGTCATGAGTTTTTTCTCCCCCATGCCAAGCTCCCCAAGCATCAGCCTTTGCTTTGAGTCCCACCAAAGCCTGCACACCCACAGCAAGCATTAGTCAAGCAAAAGCAAGTTTTTTGGTAAATGTATGTTTTATTGTTCATCTTCTGCATCCCCCTTGTAAGTGTATTTTATCACCCCTCAATTGACTTTTTCAGGGTAGAGTGTCCTAGTCCTTCCAGTAGTTCCTAATCCCCACTGACTTAAAGGGAAGTAAGGAGCATGTGGTAGTTTTGCATATCCTCATAGGTAATTGAACTGTTCCTTCAGCTACCCAAATACCTTTAAATAAACAATGGATTTATTCCAACATGTGAGTAAACCACGTGCAATACTGACTCTCCTTCTCCATGTAGCAAAGAGGACTCCATCAAAATTAGCTTCCTATGACTAAAAGGCAACAACAGAACTGGAAGGCTCCAGTTTCCTCCTTGGCTTGCTGGGCTTCCAGAGAACTGGAAGGTTCCAGTTCTTTCCAAAAACAATCTATATGAGGACTGGTAATCCTGCTACAGGCTTTTCCTGCTGCAGTCTGACCATGTTTTAGTTTCTTGACTGTCTGCTGTTCCAAGAGTCATTTTCTCATATTTCTCCCTAGAGCAAGCTTGTTCAGGATCCAGGGGAAAGGTGCTGCAGATATGTTTTTATTTGAAAGAGAAATATGGGAATCTACCTGGAAAAGAATGGAAGAAAATTGTAAGCTATCTCCTGCATTTTTTGCTGGTTTGTTGTGCTGCCTGGGAGTTTCTTCTTCTGCAACAGTATCTCATTGGAATAATGAGGCAGCATATCGCTTAACTGTGAGGTGGCCAGATCAGTGGGGATTTCAAGAGATAAGTAATTCTATTTGATTTCTTATCCAACAATTATAATTTACATTCCTTTCCACCTTAGAGAAAGAAAGGCAGTCTGGGCTATAATTAGGGCTTTTTTTTTTCTCCCTATCTCCTTTGGTCCTCTGTTCCTCTTACTGTCAGGCAGCAGTGGCAGCAATGGCAGCAGCAGCCTTAAAAGCAGTGAGTTATGACAACTGACTCTTCCTGGAGCAGTTTGAGTTGTTAGAAGGAAAAAAAGAAATAACCCTAAAACACAAGTCCCTGAAAATGCAATTAGATCGCAAAGCTATATGAAGCAGGAAAATGGCACCAAAGGGCTGGGAACTACCCAGGAGTTGTGAGTTTGCTTATCTGCATGGTCACCTTCTGAGCATGGGCCTTCGCTGGTAAAGAATGCATTGACTTCATTTGTCATCTGAGGGTCTGGCTGTGGCTTCATGTCTGTAGATAAATAGATGCCCACACAAATAGCTAATGAAGTGCAGGAGGAGTGTCTTGTATAAGAGCACATTAATGATTTCGGAGCAAATGCCCTGTTGAATTTCACAGAGTGAGATCTCAATCAGTTAGCAGCTTAGAATATTCCATCCTAAAGCAACATATCTATGTAGCACTGTACACAAGTGCCCAGTGCCTGCTCTTACTGCAGGCTCGACTGGATGAATTTGAGCTTCCAATTAAAAAGTTACTCCTGGAAGTGAAACTTTTGACCCAAATCATAGATTGCAATAAAAATGCCACTTTGAAATAAGGAATTTTCTGAACTGCTGCGTCTGCAGTTCAGTCCTGAATAGTCCTGCTTAGCATGGGAGGGAATGTTTTATTAATCCTTACCATTATTCTTGTTATCACTCAAAACAGGAAGAAAACTTTGTAGCTGTCCCAACTCTTTGCAGAGGGGTTTCTTGCTGTTTGCACATGCTGATTAGGTGAATCTTTCTTCCAAGTCACATAAGACATGATAGCCACCTAGCTATGCTAGCTCACAGGCACATGTTGAGAAAAGAAAGCCATCTGTGATTTTCAGGCAACTTCCTTCCAGCAAGGTATCATGTTTTCCATTTCAGCAAAGCACAAGCATCTGTGTGACTTGCATATGGTTACAAAACACGTGAATATGGGAAGCCAGAGCTTCACACTTCTGTTCATCTCTTAACTAGTGTATGATCTAATGTCTCAATGCAAATCAGTTATTATAACAAAGCAATTTCTTTTTTTTGAACTAAAGTTTAAATTAATGAGGCTTCTGTTTTGCCCTGTGGTCCTCATTCTTCTGGTATATTACTAGTTGTCTGTTCAGTGTGAGGGATATTACGTGGGAGATCCCATATTGAAAAAAATCTGTGGTTTCCATAAATGTCCGATTTATATTCTACCAAAATCAACCAGAAAAAAATATTTCAAGGGCTACTTTGTTTTCAAATAGCTCCAGATGCCAAATGCTCCATGGCTTTAAGTCAGGATTGTAAAAAATGAATAGAGCACAGTGAATTAATTTTGCTAATGAGCTTTGCAACCACATGATGCATTTGGGCATCTTCATACAATTAAACCACAGAACTAGGCAAGCAGATCCCAAGTGGCACCCTTTTGTCAGAGCACTTCAGGATCCTCCAAAGTGTTTTCTCCCCCTTCCTTTAATTTATTTCTATCACAAAGAGAAATATACAGATCATTTGCTTCAACAATTGAAAAATTATGTTTGGCGTTAGTTGCAACAGTATTTTTGTAGTACTCATTTATTCTGCTATCCAGACAAGAAAGGCAACGCGGTATCATTTTACAGAGCAGAGAACATTTTTACACAGTTCTTTTAAATCTTTTTAGCAGCCCTTGAACAAAATGTTTACCCTGTAAACAGAATTTAGTAAGCGATCCACAAGACTTATCATGACAACCTGCCTATCCTTCCCGAGCCGTTGTATTTCTGCCCCATTCATTCCTAACATCTGCTGCTGCTGATCCTCTAGTCCGTATTTACTCAGCTGCAGTACTCTCTCTGCAGCCTTAAAATATTTCCTGTTGATTTACATCTATTTCTGCTCCATTCCCTGTTTTTGACTTCTGGGTTTTCTGGTTTTCTTTTTGTGAAAAGAAAGTGGAAAAAAAAAAGGTGACTGATTTTCATTGCTTGTGACTGAGAATCATTTAACAATGTGAAGAAGCCAGGTACAAGTCATAGAATCATAGAAAGGTTTGAGTTGGAAGAGACCTTAAAGATAGTCTAGTTCCAATGCCCCGTGCCGTGTGCAGGGACACCTCACACTGGACCATGTTACCCAAAGCTCTATCCAGCCTATGCTTGAACAGCTTGCAGGTGTGGAGCATTCACAACTTCCTTGGGCAGCCTGGTCCAGTGCTTCACCACCCTCACAGTAAAGAAATTCTTCCTTATATTTAACTTAAATCTTCTCTGTTTTATGGCTATGATCAGGGGAAACTGTGAGTAAGAGATGTGTTTGCATCCCCAAAGCTCTTCAGCCAAGAGCTGTCAGTCCTGCTGAGCTTCTGGAGTGGCGCTTCTGTGCTCTCCTATAGATTCTCATGACCTTTGATGCTTCAGCTCCTGCCCCCCTATATGGTGAAAGCAGCACAGTTCTAGCCAGAACCCATTGTCTGCTTAATGAGGTCTTGAGCTCATGAGTTCTGTGATTATTAGGTTGGAATTCAAGGAGAACAAAGATATGGGGAGCATTGCAATGCCTTACAAAGTTAGGCTGTGATCGCAGGTGTCTCAAAGTGAAAGGTTTCACATGAGCTAACTGCACAGACATGCTCTTTCAATCAGAAAACTAATTTTTCATTAAAAAAAAAAAAGAGTAGGGGACAAAGAAGCATCATAGAAGGAAACATAAATCTGAGTTACGTGGAGTTAAAATCTCCAGGATTTAATGCTAATCTACTGTTAGGGAGTTGCATCTGTTCTTTCTTTCTTTGTGGTTTTCTTCAACAGAGATCAGCCATGTAGAAGGTTTTTACAGATAGAAAATACCAGGATAAAACAGCAACTCTATTTCTGTAAGGTAGGGAAGTGTGGCTAATTGCAAGCAACTTCCCCTTTGTCATCAACTCTTAAAATACTAGTCTGGCATCCAGGAAGCCTGGGTTCTCAGCTCAGCTGCACTTCCTGGGTGAATTTGAAAAGGCAATAATAAAGAACCATTGCCCCATGTCTCAGTTTTCAGCTCCGGGTAATACAGAAAGGCAGAGTCCCATTAATGGTTGTGCTATGGCTGTGTACAAGGATATCAGCTTTGGAAACAAGCACCTTCCTTCCAGTGCAGACCTCATCAGTCCCATGAAAAAGCCTTTCCAGACAAATTTCTCAGGGAAATTCTGCAACTATTCCTATATTGCTTCGGGTCTCGGTGCACTGTCTGTAGGACAGATTTGTACCTTCTGAAGATTTGCCTCCTAAAAATAACCACAGGAAATAAATCTGCCATTCTGTCCAGTCTCTCTCCTGCCTCTCTACCAGCTGGTTAAGTGGTCAGCCAATTTATTTTGTGTTGCTTTCTATTAAGAGTGGAAGATTGATACCTGGAAGTATTTTAATGGCACTGTTGACCTTGATAATTAAACTGTCCATTCTAATTCATATTGGTAATGGCATCTAATACTACCTGGGTCAGAGAAAAGCAGCAAGTGTAATAACACAACTGATGAGGAGTCCCATGGAAAGACTTCAGTGAAGAGGCCGTTTTCAGTGCTGTCTCCCTTCTTATATCAGGCCTATCAGCCCTGTACGTGATTTGCCTATCTATTAGATATTGGCACTGCAGTGATGCCCACAACCATTTCCATGCTCTCTCCTGCAACTTGCTGGGTGCTCAACACCATATGACACTGACAGCTGCAACTGCTACTAGCTGCTATCTCAGGGCTGTGTGTAATTTGGAGAACAATTTGCATAATTCTGAAACCTAAAAATACCCGTGCACAAACGAAATGCATTAATATGTGCTATTCTAACAGACATGGAAATAGCTGCTACTTTCCCAGTGCATTTTGTAACAGGGACTCTCAACACCTCTTCTTCATCTGATGGGGCTGACATTTGTGAGAGACATTTAAGGACACATAGCAAGTGTTAATTATCCTCAACATGCATCACAGGCTTTATGTAAAATGATTAGAGAGGTGCCTTCCAGAATAATTAGCTTTCTGAAACTGCTGAACCCCCTGTCTGCTGCGTGTTGACTAAAAGGGATGTGAAGTCTGAAGATTAAGTGATAAGACCAGTTCAATCCCAGGTTTCACTGTCCACCCATTTCCTTCCTGAGCCCTACTGATAATGTTCTCAAGTGCGCAATGGCACCCACCCTACTTTGCTCTGTTGAATCATAGCACTTGCTTTTCATGTCTCCTTGGTGATGTAAGGGGAATATTTGTGACCTTTTCATTTCCATGTAACAAGCATCCTTGCAGGTCAAGTGACAAACAAGGTCCCCTGAGCTACTAAGTCAGTGCCATGAGGGGGAAATGCTGTTTGGATTACTGCTATGATATGTGAAATAATTACACTCAGAAACAGTAAGGGCATGATCCCAGAGAGATCTGCCTGAGGTTATGGTGACTTGAATTATCCGCTGCAATAGTCACCGCACTGTCAGTGAAATGCTGTATTTGTGTCTGGCAGTGATCTGATTTTCTTTTCTACTCCCTGGTGCGATCCAGGAGTGAGCTGGCCTCAGGATAGTCTGGGAGGAAGCTACACTGAGGTCTGTATAACTTCAGTCATCCAAGTTTCCTCATGTCTAATCTTAGAGGACTGTGAAAGTTATGGCCAAAGAGTAGCAGCAAAACATATGAACTCCTCCTTTCTTAAAAAAAAACCCATCAAGATATACATACTAGCCCTCCATGTAGTCTATAGGCTTTAAGTGTCTTGTACTTGGAAATCCTTGAGGAGCAGATGAGGGACATCTCTATGCTATATTGGTAAGATCACTGTACCAAGCTGTAGATGACTGCTGAAATGATGAACAGGGAAAAGCGATCATTCCAAGCCAGAGTAAAGATGTCTCAGGCACTGCACTGCTTGCTGTGATATTCTACTTGAAGAGCTGCAAGGGGATGAATCTGACAAAAAGTGTGGCAAAACTCTAGTCACTAAGCTCACTGTAGAGATACTCAACCAAAATTAAGGTCCAAGCAGCCATGCACTTGAGTCTGTGTCAAAGCTCTCTCTAACCCTCACTGGGCTGCAGTTTTCTCAAGAAGGGAATATTTGTTGTGATAAGACAGAAGTCAAGTTATTTGTCAACTGGAAAATGCCTAGAGAGCAGCTGATGAACATTGCAGGAGTGTCCAAATACAGTACTTTGGCTTAATTATCACTCTTTCCCCATATATCCACACACAGTCATTGGTCTGTATTTGGCTGGACTGATAGATTCCCCAACTAGGTTAATCAGGAATGTAATTCTCTGTCCAAAGCTGCCACAGGCATGCAGCATGCAATTTTGTCAACTTAATAGAGAAGCACTCATGTCAAAACTGAAAACGATGCCTCTGTTGTACTTTCAGGAATACTGTAATTGTGGAACTGATTTCAATGGAAGTCAGAAGCTCAGAATATTCATAAAACCTTCTAGGCCAAAATTTGGCCAAATGTTAGTAGGTAACCACTCTATTTCTTGATTGATTTGGCCTAGAGGTTGTTCCCCTTGGTTAAATTAAGCAGAGCCCAACAGAATACGTACTCAGCTTAACATGCCCCCGGCAATTAAAAGAAACCCATTTTGCTGTTACTCAGTGTCCCAGTGACTGCTGCATTCGTACCCAGCACAAATTGTTTATCTTGCCACAGGTGGCAGATTAATATTTAATTGTCAATAGCAAATATTTGGCTCAGGACATAGGCATATTTATTTTTTTCCTAGGTTTAGCACTCCCTGTCTTTCTTTGCCCTTTCAGTCTCTTTAAGAGCCACTCATTTGGCAAAGTCAGAAATTAATTCACCTTAGTGAGAGGGTATGCTATTAATGAATCTGGTGGTGTGTTAGGGAGACATAACTGAAACCAGTGTCATATTGAGCTCCTCTAGCAAAGACAAAGAGTTTCACTTCTCTTGGATTAATCTGGTTTGCTCTTTATTGTAACAATTTTTATTTGCTGGTTCTTAAATAATAAAGATGTTTTCTCCTTCCATTCTTAGTTGCTTTGGGTAACTCTATTCAAGAGAATGGATTTACGCAGATGTGAAAAATACTATGAAAAGTCGATCACAAATTTTAGTAATTGCCTTTCACGCCCTTGCTTTGTTTGCTACACACTTCTGCCCTTGGTGTGTAAGTTGCATTCATTTTTTTCCATCACTGAAAGCAACATCAGTTGAAGTTGCACTTTATTACAAACATTTGTTTTCTTTCCTGCTAGCACACTCAGCCCGAGTCTCAATCCACTTACAATGGCTTTGCAGCACATAACGACAGCGCAGTAACTGGTCCTCATTTACTGTCTTGATATAATACTCAGATCAGTGAAGTACTACTGGCACCACTGCAGTGGTGGCCTGAAAAGTGTTTGACATAGTACATTAAAGAGAAAGTTTAATATGTTCTTAGTTTTGTGGTGGGTTTTTTTTTTCTTTCCCTTTTTCATAAAGACAGAAGTCCAACTGCTTTTTCAGTTCTATCCATTTGTACATGGACAAACTAAGTTGGCACACCTTAAGAAAGGGCAAGACTAATAGGTTTTAAGCAGACTTGCTGTGCAGGCACAATTGATCTGAGCATTTGCAGCACATCTGTGCTACTGAGGATGGATTGACTCCTGTGTGTACATGCAGATTATTTCTAAAAACCAGTAGTGGACCCTCTAAAGCAATAGAGTTAAGATGTCTGTATGTACTCGTTACAAGAAATATGTATTTTTGCTGCTCTTTGGTTTTAAGTCAGGCCTCTTAGATGCTACTTTCCCAGCTCTGACAGCAATGGCGATGGATATCTCTCCTGCACAAAGGGAGAGTTCTGCCAGGGGCAGACAGTGACGCAACTTTGCAAACCTCTTGTCTACCTTTGGGTCTCACAAAAAAAAGAAAAAAAGATAAATCCATCAGTTCAGAAGGGTTATGAGAGGAGACCTACAACGTTCTTTTAAAATCCAGATAAATGAACTGTGGGAATGTGGGTGCATGTCTGGGCTGCGTGCTTTGCATGCCACTTAGAACTGGTCCTAGGTGGCTGCTTTGCTGTGGGAGTTACAATTCTGTACTCTCCCCAGACATGTGGTATTCACTGAAAAGAATAAACAGCTGTCAGCCCAAGCTTGCCAGAATTTCCTATGCAAAGTAATACTTCAGCAGTTTTTGCGAGATGCTTTTCCCATGGGTAAATATTACATCTCAAATTGGGAGTAAATACAGCAGGGAAAAGAGGAATGTCAGAATCAAAATTTACCTTGGCAGGGAATGATTTCAAAGCTTTCTTGTACATTGTTTAAATGTACAGTTTTTCTCTCCCATTTCCCCTCTAGGAACAAGTGATTAGGCTGGATACTATATATTCAAATAAAAAAGTTTTCTATAAGCACATGCCCTGTTTTAAACAGCCTTGGGTTTTGTACTTGAATGGGTGAGGACTGCAGTATACTGAAGTCAATTAAAGATTAACATATGCTCAGAATGCCTTACTGAAAACTGATTTCTCCTTAATCCTCCTTATTAGAATTCTTCCCTGCCTCAAAAACCATCTATGGATCGAGAAGAAAGGCAACATTTGGCTGAATCCTACAGACTCTCCACATACCCAGCTGTCATATCACTAGCTCAGTCAATGCAAATGGGAGAAGGACATTGCCCAAATGTCAGGTGCTTATTCCACACAATATGGACTTGAGGCTTGATGTGCCAAACACTTGAACATGTGATTAACTCACAGCTTTTCTGTAAGCCCAGCTTCAGTGCTGAAGAGCACTGCTGAGCAAGAGTGGACATGTGTTACGAGTTAAGAATGTGACTGAGTGAGAATTTCTGCTCAATCTCATGACACTCAGATTAACAGGAGACCAGTGATCCCTGGGAGGTTGACTGGGTTTCTTGGGCTGAAGTCAGAAAGTATAATAGGCTTATTGGGTGGACAGTGCTGTTTTAAAAGAGATGTGGAGATGGTTTGATAGTGGACCTCAAACAAAAAACTCATAAACAATGACGGTAAATACACATTTTAAATATGCTTTAACAAAAGTCCATTGAATAGTTTGTTCAATTTAGTTGTGTTTTGTTTACTTCCATTGTCCTTTGTTTCCTGTATATGGTTGTGATGCATCCAGGAAAAAATCATGAACATTTGCATTGAGAGTCATCCAGAATTACCATTTTAAATGATCCACTTTGTTACAGTAATTAGCCTTGTAAGTGGAACAAAGCACACAACATTGACAATAGTTGCTAGTGATCACTTCACTTCCTAATCAGGCTGCTCCTTCAAGCATTCTAATTTATTTTACTAATGATTATAGGGCAGATGCACCTCTAGGAACTCCAGTGAAATAGAGGATCAGAAAATCTTGCTCAGTATGCCTAATCGTGAAGCATCCTGAGTAATTTGAGAGCAAAGCAGTTATAAATAAAAGACTTTCCTTTCAGGGGCTTATTGATTTGATTTGAATTCACTAACTTATATCAATTACTGCGAAGTAGATGCATTTGTTCAGTACTGAAGTGTTTTGGAGAGAGAGATGGTTGGTACGGAGTCCCTCCCATGTCATTGACAGGCCTTGAAGATGGGAACAGCTCACATCTACTTACTTACCAATTTGTCCTGCACCTTTAAATCAAAGCACTCACTTAGAGGGAGAAAAAAAAATAGTCTTCTTGAGAAGAATGATAAGGAGAGGCGGGTGAGGGGCTTAAACTCTTCATCCCATGGCAGAAATACGTAATTATTTATTAAAATGAAGGTCCAGTTAATCAGTATAATATTCCACAATTAAAATCCCAAATAAATGTTTATGTTTCCCACCTTTTATGTTTCAAAGCCAGTTCAGCTAGTTCCTTTAGTGGGCTCTCTTCATTATACTAGGGACCTATCAGACAGACTTTGGCTGTTTGTCTTGTAGAAGGGCAAAATGGTCTATATGGGTAAAATAAAATGGTACCTGTGCAAGCAAAAGCATGCAATAAACTTGCTTTGGATGGACTTGGGATAGGACTAGTGACACTGGCTAGTTTTTATTCTGAGTGAATAGTACATGTACTATCCAGTACACCGGATCACTGTACTGGATAGACTGCTGCATTGCTTTGCTGTGTTCCCTCCCTTTTCCTTGTTCTCTGTGCTCATGTACGGTTTTGGAAAGTGCACAGGGGTGGGAGGTAATCTAAAAAAGTTCCTATTTTATCAAATAAATTTGAGATCATCAAGTTTGAAATCTGGGAGGCAGAAAAATGTGGTTTGGGACTCAGTGTCTCTTGGACTTTGTGCCCAAGAACGATAAGTAACCTAAGCAGTAACAGTGCATTTCATGACCAAAATATTTCTTCTTTCTAACTCCTTAGGTCTTTGCTAGTGCTACCCATATTCCCCACTACAGTTATCTGTGATGTCACGTCTTTGTTTGGAAGAGCTGTGTAATTATAAAGGAGTGATATTTGGTGAAAATTGTGTCTCTGTGTTTCTCCATTCTTATGACTGGAGGTGTTTCCCATCACCAGAAAGTAAAGCTTGAGGAGGACAAATGCAGACAGGAGTAACATGCACAGGGACTCAGACTTAAAGAAAAATCTTAATTCCACCCTCCATTCTGCTTTGCTGGGATGGATTTGGAGTGGCCATATATATGGCACATACATTTATCTGTCCATCCCACCACACTTTCTCTGTCATCAGCAGGATAAGTGCTTATTTATTCAACAGGGAAAGGATGAATCCATCAGTAGTTGCAGGGTAAGTGTCACTGAGAATGTAAAATATATTGTATGTATTACCAGAGGGTTAAGGCTCTTTGTTTATTGGTTGTCTCAGAGTGGAAAAATCAGTTCTCTGCCAAATTCATCCTAAGTGCTTTGAAAAGAAACCAGGACAGATTTCTTGTAGTCACCATTCAGGCCTGCTCCTGCCATGTCAGCACCTCTGTTACAGCCATCAGCAAGGGGATTTAAGTCCTCCCTGTGCAGAAAGCATGGCTGCCCTTGATGCAATGTCCAGAGAGGACTGAGGAATTTAGCCCAGCAATGCAGAATTCAGTATTTCTTTCTGCTCACAAGTTCTGCAGCAAGGCAAAAGCTGCAAGATCTCGATGAGACTGAAATATTAATTCTCTGTTATTGCATCAAGTTTGACTAACAAGCTGCATGAATAAATCTGGAGTCTTAGTTTCTACCAGTGCTAAGTTTCTATGGCAACAACAACCCATCTTTAGGAATTTCATTAGCAAGGGAAGGAAAGGAAACAAAAAAATCCCACCCCAAATCAAAAAAAGGTTTCTCAAATTAAGAGCAGCATCTCGCTCTCCTCCTTAGTATTTTTAGGAAAAGTCAGCTTGTTTTTTTTCTCATTTGTAAAGGTTTTGGATTTTTTTAATTCACATCATTGTCTTAGACAATAATAAAAGAAAATGCTCTTGTACATCCAAATTGTAGAGGGGAGGGATCATAAACGATCATAAACATGCAGGCTGTAGATGCACTGGAGGAGTGAACATGGCTTTGCAGCACATTTAGCATTCATATGAGCCATATGCATAAATACAGAATGCTGTCTCCTTTCCCAACATTTGGAAATGGGGAAGAAAGCTGGGAATGGGAGACTTTGTTGCTGTGGTCACAGTGGAGTTACTTAGTGCTATAAATGCTCAAGGAAGACCAGGCAATATTTGGGAAATTATAAGGGAGCCTTATCTGTTTGTGTACATGTGTGCTTCTGCTTACAGAGCCTCAGCGCTCAATAATACTGACATGGGAATTGAGTTTGTTGGATTTAGAAAGCGTGGCTCTGCTTTCTTCTCCTCTCACCTTGGGCTGCCCTATACCTTTGTGACAAATAAAGTAAATACAATTTAAAAGGTCAATTGAATGAAACTGTTTTAGCAAAAAAGCCCCACATGTACACAAAAAGGGAACAAGCGATGCACGACGTCTGCTGTATAAAATAGGTTGGTGCTTACGTTGTTCCACCACACTTTCCTCTGAGTGGTTCTGTTACCAGCTTTAAGCAATAGGAAGGGGGACTAAAGAGCTGTTGCACTTCTCAGTTTGGGAAGTCTGGCTTTGGCCCCACTTAAGAGATTAAGAAGTGTTATGCTTGGTATAGTGAGCATCGGGGTTTCAGTGTTTGCCCTGCATGCTCTGGTACTGTGATACAGGGAGATGCAGAGAGCTTGCATGCAGCATAGGAAAGATGCCGATCCCTGTCATTTCTGGTTGCCTGTCCTGAGGCTGCAGTGGCAGAACCACAGCTGTGCTGGAAGGAACATGGATGGAAAATGACAGTTTGGGGGAAAGTCAGCTAATAGTCAAAGGGAAGGGGCATGGGCAAAGAAACCCAGGCTGTGAACCTGAGGAAGGATTTTTGGGCATGGAGGACATTGTTTAATCCAATGTTTGTTCTTCATGTTCACCTGGAGTTAGCACTGCAACTGGAACAAATGCTCTGTTAAAGCCTGCATCACTGTAAAGCAAATAGAAGCTAGAGAAGCCTTTATGAATCCTTTCTCTTGACTCACAAGTATACAAGAACACCAGATTCACTGGGACAAATCCCATGTAAATTATATGAGACAATGGTTAAAAGAGTGTTCTGCTTCTTCTGTCATTTTTATCTGCAACCAAATGCCAGCTGGGAAACCCCCTGTGATTGTATTATTTCAGAAACACTGTCTGCAATACCTTTTTCACCTCAATTTTACAGTCAGCATTTCTGCTGACATCAGTGAAGCAGTCTCCCAATTATGTCAGTGTAAGTGGATGGAGAAGCATTTCTGCCACTAACAAACATCTACACTTAGATTATTTTCTCTACTTTGCCTAGAAATAGCTAATCAAGACTTTTACAATCACAATTCCTTCCACACTCCCTAGTGAGCTATGTAATTTATCCAGTCGAAGACAGTATCAGAAAACATAGCTAACATATCAAATCACAACATGAATTTTATATAGTGAATTACAGCTATTCACAAAATGCTGTTAGTGAACAATCTCCAGACCAATTTCATTATTCATGGAAGAAATTTATAAGCAATTCTGCATAACAAATAAATCTGAGAATTTTGTGAACTATCCAGAACCAATTCAGGAGCTGGGGGAGGGAAGCAATATTTGTGGAATAAATTATTTATTGTGAAATTGGTTGGTTGGTTCTTTCCAGCATGCCCTTGGGGACTTCTGACCTGATACTTAAAAATCAACTCATGCATATTCCAAAAAAGGACCAACAATATTTATTCAACTGTACCATGAAAAATGCAAAGTGACGCAGGTAAACCAATTCTTTGCTTACAATTTGGCACCAGTACAGAGATGAGATCTGAGGTAAGGTATTAGTATTTTCTCTTTTGTCTCCTACCTGTCCTTCATGATGATTTATGTTTTCTCATGTCCACAACAAAATCCAGATAACATTAAAGAGAATGTATGGCTTCTAGTTTTTGTCATAACTATGAATTCCCACAGCCTTTTCCCCCCTATCCTGAGAGTCTGCAGGAAGGCACTCAACAGTGGAAGCTCCTGGTAGGTGAGCTAAAGAGGACATAAAGTGCTGGAATCATGCACATTGTCTCTCCATATTTCTGGCTCTCTGTCTGTTCTTGGTGTTGACTGTGTTGCATGAATGTGGTGCAAAAGTAGTTTCAGGATATGTGTACAGGTTAGTGATCTGTCCTGACCATCTGCCAAATGAGTAAACGCAGAATGCCACGCTAAAGCATGAGTTCATTGGGTACTACTGCTTATTTCTGTCTGTAGAGCTCCAAAACTCGAGCTGTATGGTCCTCTTACCATGGACATGGTAGTTTGTCAACAGCAGTAGAGTCTGGTCTGGAAAGAGTACTTGGATCCGTGCTCCCCTGGTGGTGTTAATGCACCCTGATGGCTGCAAACAGGCTTTGGATTCACAGATAAATCTGCTGGAAGGGCATAAACGTGTAAAGTGACTTACTTATCCAGCCAAACTAATATACCAAACTGAGAACATCCCCCTGTTTAGTGGCAAGGACACTCATTACTGTTTGCCTTGAACAGTAGTTGGAAAAAAAAGCTGTATTATTTGATAAGCCATTTGAATAGAACTTATGCATGGTTCTATTATTAAAAATCAGAAAGGCCTCTATGGCCATAGCTACAGTGTTGGGCCAAAGAACAGAAAAATATTGTATTGCAATGTATTCTGGTCAAACAATTCCAGCTCTGAAAGGAGTGCAGTGGGTGGTTTTAGTTTCAGATTTTTACTGAGCAGCCACATCCCCTTTGTACCCTTGATTCATCCTCGTTGCATGATTCATCCTAATTGCATTTGTTAGTATTGTTGCAGATACTGTACAAAATGTTCAGAGAGCTGGCTGGGGAGCTGGACTGGCTGGCATCCTTAATGCAGGAAGACTAGTGCCTCTTTTCTCTTGGTGTCATAAGAGAATCACAGTACTATTTTAATGCTGCTTTTCATTATACAAGTTTCCTCTGCCCACCAACGAGGAAAGCATTAGCAGCAATTAGATAACTTGGATTAGTTGCACTTAGGGTTTTGGATCCACCCTACATTTCACCACCCCAAGAGCCACACAATGCAAGAGCATAGTATGACTAATGAGGATGTTTCCCATTAGGGAAAGTGCTTTCAATTGTCATTGCAGTTACTCCCCTATTGTCTTTATGTCCACCAGGCATTTTGCAAAATTCTTTTCCTAAGACCAGTCTTGCCTTAATGATTACCATAAACCCGCCTATTCTTGCACCAGCTTTCTGGGGGGAAGCACATGCTGTAGGATTGCCATTAATTTTTCAAGGGTCTGATGTACTGCTGACCCTTTTTGAATACCTTTCTTTGGAAATAAGCTGAGACCTCAGGTGGACAAAAAAAAAGCCCAAACCCAAAGCAGGTAATTTCTCATGCTTTGGCATTTTCCTTTACAGACCAGGTTTTTAAATATCCGTAGAGATATTATTTCATAGGCTTTTCATATTAAAACTGAGCTACAACCTGTCAATTTCTCCTACGCAGCCACTATTTCACCAGAGGAGTCTCAACCAAAACATCTTCTCTTCTTCCTTGTTTGTGGACATCAGCTTGTGCCTCTATTCCTTGTGTTAACTTCACTTGGCTGTACGTGTCTTTCGGGTTCAGGATCCCTATTCTACCTACTTCCTGTTTTAATTACATATTTGAGACACAGTTAAAAATAGTCTCCATAGACCACATCTGGTATAATGGTGAAAAATACTATATGTCTCAAAGACACTGTGGGATAGATAGACCAGACAGTTGCAGATTGAGCAAAAAGGGTGTATTGCCCCCACTCAATAGATGAGAAATGGAGTCACTGAATGAAAAGGTGACATGATCAGGCAAGAGATTTAGCTGAGCTCTGAACAGTATTAAGCTAAACATCATTTTATAACTCTCTCTAAAATATTATAAGGCAACTAGGAAAAAAGCTAGGGAAAGAAGCAACAATGCATAGATGCTGAGGGATAAATCTTGCCCTTGTTTGCTTCATTCTCTCCCTTCCCCTGTGGATTTCAAACAGCACTCAAGAGCAAGCTTCTGTTATTAGGCAAAACTCTGATACTTCAGAAGGCAGTTTCCCCCATTTCTGTAAGAAATGAAGGAACATGATGGTAGGAACCTAATTATGAGAGCTCTCAAAAAAACCTGGACTAGCTGATTTGCACTTAGCCCCTTTGATGGAATAGTAGCACTGAATAGTATACTTGAGCTGTAATTATTATTATCAGTCACTCTTCACAGTGACAACAAATAATTATTTTTAAAAAGCATGAAAACAGAATTAACCCTTTCCTAAGGCATTGTCTCTATAAAGTAGCTCAGTCTGTTGCCGCAGTTACTCAGAATGCCAGTTGCAGAGCTACTGAATTGGGTTGTTTTTTTCTCCCCTTAAAATATCGTGGACTGAACTAAGAGTGCAGTTTTCAAGAGTGACTAGTGATTTGGAATTCCTTAGCTCCAGCAGGTCAGAGTCCAGTTTTCAGAAGGATGTTGCTCAAGTGTTTGGGGTTTGTTTCAGCAATCAGGTTTTTTTCAGATGCTTCAGAAATGCGTACAATTTCTGATGAAACTCTTGGCTACAAAGTAAAATGATTCACTGAAATTTTAACAGAAACGTGTTTCAGGTATTAACAATGCCATGTCTTAGATCCACACAGTCTCACATTAAGTAAGAGCTGTGGTGGTGGCGTCAGGAGCATGGCCACTCTGGGTTTTCTGTAGAGCCAGGGATTCAGCGTTGTTCTACTGTCAGCCCAGGACTGCAGTTACCTCCTCTGTACACCATGAGCCTTAGTCCCACCCTGACTTGCAGTGTTCACTCATATTGTCTTGTTTTCCCTAGCCCTGAAAGGTCACTGTACCCCAATGGATAGAGCCTGGGCAGATACTTTTCACTCTTCTGAGATATTGATCCATCAGTAGGACAGTGAAAACACAGAAGGGTGGAAGGAAAAGGCCAGATGTAGGAGACCAGAGAACACTCACCCCTGGTATGCAAACTCATTTCTGTAGGCAGGGAGAGTGGAGCATGAGTGTTAAAGCATGGTCTAGGACACTGTGGTTTGATTTACAGCTTGCTTTGTACATGTGTTCATGTTTTAAGAGAGGCACAGATTTAGCTGGTATGGTAGGTGGGGCTGTAGCCCCTCTTCTGGGACTTCTCAGTACTGTCTTCAGCTGTAACTCATCCCCTTTGTGGCTGGGGCTCCCAGCAGACCTGTTACCCTATGGCTGATGAAGTGTATTTTGTCCCTCTTAACCCAGAGTCAACCGTACCAGTATTTCTTTAGAAACAAAAACAGAGATACAGGATCAGAAGCATGTATTTCTTTCAGCCTGAAAGAGCTTACAACCTTTAAAACAAGAGGAAAATCTGCCAACACAACTGAGCATGGTGTAACCAAGTGCCTTGTTTCCATCTCTCCAGCTAGGCAACTAGGAAGATGGGAACCCTGGGTCCTCTCATCTTCCTCAGTCCCTCCCGAAAGAGCAGTGGCAGCCTGACAGTGTCTCTGATTGACATCTGTGGCTGTGTGCTGGCATGAAGCATCACCCTCGGCAATGCATTGGGAACGTGGGGATGCTATGGCCAAAACCTCCCAAGAGGGGATGAGGCACAGCAGCCAGGGGAAAGAATACAATGATCAGTAAGCACACGATTTTTAACCAGTTCAATATGCAGCCAGTGTCTGTAGGAAATCTGTTTGCAGTTGTTCCTTATTGAAGACAAATGACAAGCTGTTTTCCAGGCATAAGCCTCTGCCTTTCTTGTTTAGAATGCTAAGACAATTATTTGTGGCATTATATTTTTTTCTCACGCTTTCTTTCCTTATCTCAAAGGGCTCTCCCACACACATGGAAACTCCTTATTTCCAACACAATTACAGTGGCAGGAGTTAATAAATAGAGCGTTGCATTATTCAATAAACAACAAGCTCAAATGTGGGGAGGAGAGTTCAGTAGTGCTTTGATTCAAACCAAAGTGAAAGAAAAAAAGGCAGGGAAATTTGCAGTTTCAAAGCAGACCCATCTGTTGTTAGCTTGCCATGTTTCCCTGAGTGTTATGACAAAAGTGCAGTGATTATCCATGGAGTTTTCTAGGCCCTGCATAAAGTGCAAGGTGCTGAGAAGAGAGCGCTAGAGGTGACACATTTAGCAGGAGCAGCAGATGAGCAAGAAAGAGCAAATCACAAGAAGCATTTAACTTTCTGAAGTGATTGCTCTTAGGCTGGCTTTAAATACTTCTAAGAAGTAGCAGACTTGCTTGCCCCATTGGTAAGTGCCTAAATTAGATCTGTGTCAACAGTCACTATCTCTGATACAGATTTTGAACACTTGAATCTGTGAATTCAGCTTCCATTGGATGTTCCTGGAGGATCCTCACATTGATTAGGAAATCCTGCTTGTTCACTATGCTCTATTCAAGCTTTTTGTGAAAATCTGCAAATCCAGAAAGCTAAATGCCAAAAAAAGACATAAGATGCTCCCTTTCAGTCCCCAAAAACTATCACAGGCAGAGAGATCATAGCCATCTCCTGTTACATTTCAAAGAAAAGGAGGTTAAGAGGTGGGTGGTGTTATGCCAGGGCTGATCAGCTGGGTCTCAGCTGTACCAAGGCATTAACATGCTGGCACAGGAGGTGGACATGACGACAATCACACTTCTTTTTTCACACCCTTTATATCTCTGTCAGTCTTTATAGCAGCTCTGACCCTCCTAAGGGGGTTGCTTTTAAAGTCCGTGATTCCTAGAGAAATGAGCTAGAAATCTGCATGAGCCAGGGCATGCCAGCCTCTTGACAGCTCAGTAGAGATCTCTTATGGCTGGTTCTGGTAGTTTCCTTTCAGTAGTGACAGTGATGATGACATTGGTGGAAACTCCCTCCCACAACAACTGTATGTGGATGAATGTTCTTCAGTGAAAGCACTGAAGTGCTTCAGTCTTCTCATCGTTTCTTTTTTTCCTTTTTCCCATGGAACAGTTATCTAAACCACAGTAAAGGTGTCCTTAGTGCCATACCAGGGGACGGGTTACTGCCAGTCACCAAGAGCTTTGTGACAAGGGATGCAGGACACCAGCGAAGATGTTAGAAGAATGCTACATCAGGGGCACTTCTTGCACCTCTGAGATAAATTATTCACAACTATCAAGCAAAGGACAGATTCTGGTCTTTTCACCTACAGGGAGAAAAAGAGGCCACCAAAGCTCTTGGTAAAGGTATTGAAACAGTTAAAAGCAAATCTCTCCCACCCAAATTGCAGTATTGGCACTAACCTGAGCTGCACTGACAATAGTATAATTAGACAGAACAAGAGCTTTGCCCAGGAATAAACAGTTGTTTGCTTAAGGCCAATTCTGACCTTCCTGGTGGGTGCATAAGAGGCTTTTGTTGGAGCTGAATAGAGTCATCAGGACCTGTCCCTAAGAGAAGCAATCTAGGTAATCACACCTGGCTCTGCATAGTAAATTTGAGACTGAAATGAGGCATGATTGCATGAGAAATGGGCAGATAGACTTTTGATAGGAGGTATTATTTTTCTTTTGTTTTAAATTTAGGAAGAGCACATCATCTCAACTGGGTTATTCTTATGTCCTAAGAAGCTTGTATACATAATCAGGCTACAACCATGACTGATTCATTCTACCTCGAGCTATTTCTCTTTAGTCTTGTTTTTTCTGGGTTTGGTAATCATTCCCTTTGTTTTACTTTACTTGCCATCAAACGGTGCTCTGGAGACTATTTCATAACCGCTAGTGATTTATCAGTGTGCAGAGGAGTGATGTATGCATACAGAGACGCACACAACAACCAGCAAACACTGATCTTCTGCAAATCAGTGCATAATGGAAGACGAGCAGTGTGTATTTTAGTCTCTAACAAAAATGTCCAGGAGAAATGGGTTCTGGAGGGAATACTTGCAATATTCTGACTCCATAGAGAGAACGCTGCCATGCCTAAGAAAGGTTTTCTGTTATGTTTTTTAAGAGCTAAAACCACATGGACCTCTGAGGGGTAAAATGCTTGAGGGGCTCAAGAGGGGCAGGACTGATGTGAACTCACCTTCCAGATACCTATGGGTGATTTCTATTCTCAAGACTTGGCTAAAAGGGAAGTGAACACATACCCCAGGGTTTGCTGAAGAATGAGTGCTCTTGTAGACATTTCAGACAGGCTGCTAAAAGCAGGCAGCAGCCATTTCTTGCCTTCAGTCTCCTTCCTACTCTCCATACGTCCACACCTACCCACGCAGGGAAGAAAATGTAAATCAAAAACTGAAGTGGTACAACAGGTCTGTATCTGCAGGGTTAGTGTGTTTTCTCTGAACAGTGTTATATACAGGGACTGAGATTAAGGACAGTAAGTGTATTATTCACTCTCTGCCTTCTTATCTCTACGTGTTCATTTAAACATACAGACAGTGCTCATATACAGGAAGACAAAAGCTTTTAACCTATAATATCCTGACAGTGAGAATTATCAATGCTGCTCAGAAAAAAAGATACAGAAATGCTACACCTGACAGCCCAGTCATGAGCTGTGAAAGCAACCCTCAAATGGCAGAATGGTCAAGTAAAATGAAGGGAATGGATGGAGGAACAGACACACAGATAAATAGATAAATGAGGGTCTGTATCTCCAGATGCACTTAGGCAATTAACTCTCAAAGAAACCAAAAGGAGTAATTTAAGTTAATAGCTTGGAAGTTCTAAGTTTATATCAATACGAAGAACTATAGTGAGATTTGGCATGAATTCTTCACCTTATTAAAGATAATAAGGCCCCTTCTGGGGCCACCGTTTCGTTCATCATTCTGAGATGCATATCTCAGTGCGTTCCTGGCATTATAGGCTTTTCCAGAATTGATTGGCATTGGCCATCTGGGCCAGATTTTCAAAGGAATTTTGTCGCCTTTGAGACAGGGAGCAGATTGCATGTCACAGCACTCCTGGAGGGTATTGAGATGGTTTGAAGTTCCGATCACAATTGACACAAGAGAAACAGCTGGTTGCTGAGCACTTACAAATGTGGTTCTAAGGCCTTGCAAAAACCTGGGTCAGGCATTTAGGGGTGATGCAATCAACAGTATCTTTGGATTTGGGGATTTTTTTACAAACATGGTTGTTACCACAAAGAAATATCTTCTTTGTGTTACATTTCTGACATTGGTACCTGTATGCCTACCTCTCTGTGTGTCCAGTGAACAGCCTATTCTCTCATTACAGTGCAAGGGGCTTTTCTTGCAAGACCACCCTCAACTCTCACCTATCTTCATCCTAGTGAATAGTAACAGGGCTATTTGCAAGAAAAACCTTTGAACTAAGTGATTTTACCCATTTACAATTCAGGGAACCTACAGTTATCTTAGATAAAGACCTAACCATAAGTAAGTCGAATTGTTTCTTTCTCCAAATTACTGGTTTACGGAGAATGGGGAAAAAATACATCTAGAGAGAAAGTGGGAGAAGGTTATTGGGGGTAGGAGAGAGAAGGGAAAGCAAGCAAGGCACAGAATGGGCCAGCTATTTTTCCTCTTTTCTTTCAAGCATTCCTGCCAATATGCTAGCTGTGCCATCTGGCATCCGTGATAAATTTGACTATGCGTAATTGCAAGCTGCAGAGCATTTTAGAGAGGCTGGAAATTTCTCTGTCTAGGTTCTTATGTAGCCATTATCACTGTAATCGTTGAATACAGGAAAGCAAAATTTTCTTTTTTCATACTCTCCTGGAATGAAAACTCTTCTGTCACTTACTGTCTTTTTCTCTTCAGTTTGTTCCATTTGAACCACAAAGCAAAGGTGATGTTAGTTCCTTCCCCATCCTCAATGAATATTTAATGTAATTTTTAAACTATAATTTCAGAGACAGAGAACATAAAATTAACCTTTTTCTAGACAAATTTTCCACCATAGATTTGTAAATGAGGCAAGAATTTTTAATTTTGCATTTACATTGGAACTTCTCTCCCTTTCTTTTGCTTCATGTTTTCTTTACACATTTCAAGCAATGAACCTCCATCAGTCAGTAAAACTCTTCTGTTTAACTATTTAAGCTACTTTCTGCTTTTCGTTTATTATTTCTACATTTCTGGAGTATGAGACTTTCATCAGTAAAGCAAAGCAGAAGCAGAGAACAAGTATTCAAAGAAGGCTTTGCCAAATCTTTTTCCATATGTATGGTTGCTTCTATTTTTACTACCTAGAATTTACCCAGACAA
Source organism: Forpus xanthops (assembly GCA_032466535.1). Lineage (NCBI taxonomy): Eukaryota > Metazoa > Chordata > Aves > Psittaciformes > Psittacidae > Forpus > Forpus xanthops. The sequence goes on from JASSUY010032080.1 coordinate 93,462, forward strand.
AAGATAGAGACTTTATTAATCATTAGGTTAGATGAAGGATGCTGTTTAGGGATTCCTGCACCCTAGAGAAAAGCTGAACCCCACAGAGATCTTGCATGCTTTACAGCTACCTGGGGATGCTCTCATTTACACTGTTTGGCCATGACCCCTATTGGATCATCCACTAGCTCTGTGCACTTAGAGCACACTGGGCTCAGGTCATGCCTCTTCCCATCCCAGCACACCTCTCTGCACTGGAGTTAAGTGGATAGTGGTGAACATATTAGTTCTGCACCACCTGCCATTCTCTTCTATGCCAGAAAAATTATCACTGAACTGGCTCTGGATGCCTTCCAGGTCTTGTGGGCGAAAGGGCAGTACACCGGGGAGACTGTGTTATCCCAGGACACAGCACACAGACAAAGCACAGGATGCTGCTTTATGAACAACCAGAAAGCTTTTGTACTGCTCCACTGACCCTGTTCCCTTTGCAATTCCCTCCCCAGATGACAGGAGCACAGGGGTGGGGATGGTTCTCTGTCACATAGTCCATTTGCTTCTTTCTATATGTGGGACAAAACTAACTGTGACCTCAGTCCTCCAAGTGTATTTGTTGGTATGTTCTTGCTGACCTCACACGTGTGTGACTCCTGGGCTGGAGCTGAAACGCAAAATTTAGCCTTAACATGGGGATTTTTCATGAGTGAAATAAAGAGCATGTGAGGCAGCAGCTGTGTGTAGACTGTCTAAAATAACAATGGGAAAAAGAACAAGTAAATGTATGCAGTGCAAATGATAGGGTACCCAGGGAGGAGGGATGCATCAGCAGCAGGTCTATAACTGCCTGGTTGTTGCTATGCCAGAAACATTCCCACACCAGCAGATCACAACCAGCCTCTCACCTCTGTCTGCCAAGTGCTCGCCTGGTTGCTCTTTAGCTTATTTCAGTGAAGGGAGCTGAGCTACTTTAAATAGTAGCTCACTGCTTGCTTAAATTGTTTGATTGAAGGTCATTAAGGAGTGACCACACCAGAAGCTCAGCCACAGCCAAAGGGCACTGAGAACCAGGTGGCAGATGGTGGAACACTTTCCAACCTTCACAGGTGGTGCCAGAAGGCAACCTGTGTCCACAGTGTCAGTCCCAACCACTCAGAGAGGTTGTTCATACCCGTAGCTGCATTTATTCCAATCCTTCTTTTAATATCTTAATGGATCAATGCTTATCTGCTTTCTCAGTGTTAATATGCAGAGAAACAGCAAACATCTTGCTATGAAATAATTTGTGTGCTGAAGAGAAAAAAAACCTGAGAAGGAGGAAGGGCTATATTTTCCAGGGAAGCAAAGGCTGTGTTGTGAGTTCAGGAAAAGGTGAAGGAGCAATGAAGCCAAATCAGGTGCACCAAGCAGGGTGGATGGAGTAAATGAAGTAGCAGCTTTGCACATGCACATACCTCTTTGGATTTTCATGCTGGTGCTGCAAGGGACTGTGCAGGACAGCACAGCTGGGTAATGGGAAAGCAGCTGCTGTGTTCAACTCTGAGCACCAGACTCTTCCAAAGACCTAAAGGAAAAGGTGTGATAATTGTGTGGAGCTGACCACAGACTAATGTGCGAGGCCCACATCTGTACCTGGCTGCTCATGCAAAGGCCCATGGACATGAGCAATTCAGGAAGCACTTGGGTTCTTAGCTGCGTCTGTGAAAGTGTATTTTAAGTGCAGGATGTGTAGCTCCTGTTCCTGAAGTCACTTAGCAAACCCTTAGCCTTGGGGAACACACTCAGAAATCATCACACAACCTCTGTGGGGAAAAATTCAGTATCTAGTTCAAACAATGTCACTGTTTCCCTGCTGATAAAACAGACACAGAAGTCAGGACTGGTTTAACAACCTCCTTTCTCAGAAGTTCCCAACCATCAAATTTCAAGGGTTGCTCCTTTGATCTTGGGAGCACTAGAAAGATGGTTTTCTTTTTTCTTTCCTTTTCCTTTTTTATTTTAATTTCACTAGCATGCCGTGGTGCAGTACCTAACCCTGTGCAGCTCAGAAGGCTTCTGCTACTCTGGTTTGCTTTTGTTTCTAGCTAGTCTCTAATTATTCTGGTCTTGCAGAGGAAGGAAGGGAAAAGGAGGATGGAAATGTCACAGCTTAAGCATCTCACTAAGTGAAAATGAGAAAGCTAAGAGGAAAAAGGAATTGGTACAGTTTGTAATTGTTTTTGTTCTTCAAGCACTCAGGAAATAAATTGCTGTAGGAAAAAAAAAATAAAGTGTCTTTGAACATCCAAAGCAGAAAAGAGCCAATAAAGGCACTGCATTTCTTTGAAAATCAGCACCTTTTCCTCAGCCCATTTCCACTCCTTGTCATTAGTTCATATAACTCTTGTAACACTAATTCATTAGGCTCTTCCAGGATTATTTCCCTCCAAACAGCCGCTGAGAAAAATAGAAATAATCTCCTGTTGCTGATTGAGCCCATGATTGCGACTGCCAACAATACATCTCCTGCCGGCGCCGTGGGGAGGTGCCAGGTCTCAGCCTCGGGTGGCTGTTTGATGTTCAGGAAAACAGAGGGAATGAGGGTAGGAAACCTGATTTGGGCTTGCATTTATTTCATATGTAATTGGCAGCTGTGATTTAAGGGGGAATCTGTCTTTGACTGGAAGCAAAGAACAGTCTCTTCTGACAGTACTGGAAATGGTTTCTCAGGGGTGAGGTTTAAAAAGAGCCTAGGCAGTGTGTGTGTGGGGGGAATCAGGTTCCCCTCTTTTTTCTCCTTTCACTAACATCTCCCAGCTGCAAAAACTGTGGGTATCATTTTGCTACCTGGGAGATGGCTGGTTTCCAGTGGCTATTTGTCAGCCCTCTGTGTCCCTCTTACCTTGGAAAGCTTTGGCCTCAGGTAGGCAGCTCATCTGCAGTCAAGGTGAGGTTATCTGGTGGTTTGCATCCGCCTTCAGTTAATGCAAATCAGGAGAAGAGAGAAGATTAAAAATACCGTCTTTAAAGTTTTTTTCTTTCTCCTCTTTCCAAAGACATGAAAGTAAAATCAAAAAGCCTTTTCCACTAGACTAGGTTGTTCAAAGCCCTGTCCAGCCTGGCCTTGAACACTCCTAGGAATGGGGCATCCATAGCTTCTGTGGGCAAACTGTGCCAGGGCCTCACCACCCTCACAGGGTATATATCTAATATAAATCTGTCCTCTTCCTGCATGCTCACAGATTTCCCATTGCATCTGCTGGCTCCTCCACCACAGAGACTGCGTGCAGCAGCCCAGAAACTACTCGGTGTTGCACAGGGCTGGGTAACATGGGTGGCTTAGCATGAGGGACTACAGTCTTTATTCTCAGGAGGGATGGGAAACATTTCTATGCTACCATCTTTCACTTTTCTATCCCATCTTCTTGCCATCTTCATGATGAGTTCATCTGAATCCAAGCAACATGTAGGGATCTTGTGGCTCTGTAAATGCTAAGAGCTTTTTGTTCCACATTTGCCAGCCCTTCACAGGTTTTCTGGTGCATCAGTGCATTTTGCAAAGCTGTTTCCAGCTCTTTTCTGGCTGTTGCAGAACACAAGACAAATTATGAAGGATTCAAAATAGCACAAAAGGTGTCACTTGATAGTCATTAGTCAGCCAGATATTTCATTATGATACCGCATATCTTCTACTATTTCAGGAAGCAGAAGCATACATGTTCACAATAGCAAGCTTTTTCAGCCACATACCAAATAACCCAATGACCAGAGGATCCAAGCGCTTGGCTACCTTCCTTCCTTCTGCCCCACTGTCCATTTATCCCCTGCCTCCCTGAAAAGATAAAAATAACCCAACATATGAGCTGCAATTTGATGCGAGGTTTCCAGCAGCTATGGGGATATGCAGAAGGAAGGCAGCCAGGTAGCCTAGCAACAGGGTGCAGCTATTTGAGCCTGGTCCAGACAAAAAGCAGAGGAGGACTGATTTTCCTGGGGATGACAGCAATAGCAGGATGGGGGACAGTTCTCTCTCTTCATGCCCAAAAAGCAGGCTGTATCCAGGGTTGTGCAAGCATTTGTATCTCTACCTTGCTGCTGGCTGTTCTATGGGGCAGAGGGGCTTGCAGGTTATCTGCCTGAATCTCAGGGTGCTAATAATGTACCACTTGCGTGAGTGGGGTGGAAAGCAAGACCTGAAAGGTGTTAGGAGTGGGGCAGAGAAAGTTACACCTTCAGAAAAATGCCTGTTATTAGAGCATCTTATAATAGTCCCTATATGCTCTGTATTACCAGGACAATTTGTTTCTAATTACATCCCTCATACACAGAGCAAAAATTCACATGATGACTAGAGGGAATCTTCTACAATTTATGGTTTTAGCCTACATCCTTGCAACCTGTGGGGCTTTTGCTGGAAGCTTCATCGGTGCTTCATCCAGCCCTGGCATCGCATCCTGACAGGGCTGCCCTTTCAAACTGACTGCATGGCAACTCTTCAGTGTCCCTTAAATCACACCTGGCCCTTCTTTTAAATGATGGGCTCTTCAAGCCTACAGCTAAGGCACCATTGCCTGCACCTCAGCCTGGGCAACAGGTGAGGCCTGAAGCCTTTCCAGAGACTCTGGTTGGTGGCTGTTATCCGCTTCATCTCACCAGGATTTAGTTCTGCCATTTGTGAAGGAGAATAATGATACTTCCCTTCATGAGGCATTCTGTGAGCTAGACACAGCTCCTATAAAGCACCTATAAAAATGCAAAGCATGACTATGATTTATTTAACAGCTTTTCCACCCTAGTCCTCAGCCTCTTCATTACCAAGATTGACAACTCTTCTGAATGCAGAAGCAGACAACATGTGGGTATCCTGAAATGAGCCCGAGCTCCCACTCGCAGGGAGAATGCAGGTTGGCTCCGAGGCAGCAGGAAAGGAGGACTCGGCTGGGAAGGAGGTTTGGCGCATTAGCAAAGGGATGCCTCTGTTCAAATGAGGCACTCTTGTCCCAGGGTGTAATTCCATATGCAGGAGGGCAGCAGGTGGAATTAGCAGACATGCTGGCACAGCTCATTCCTTGTGACTGTAAGGCACCACCTAACACAAACCACAACCCAAATCTGTTGCAAGAGGGAGGGGCATGGACAGAGAGGCACCATGAGAGCAGGTCAAACCTTGACATGGCAGTGGATTTCAAACCAAGGAAAGGAGTCTCTTTTCGAGACAGATTAGTCAATTTATCATTTTCGCTGCCAATTAAAATAGCCTGCTGAGGGGAAGACTTCACTGTCAGGATCAATAAGGGACCTTCTTTCCTTTCCATCCTTAGTGTGACCAGTTTTATTGTCATCTAAATGCAAATCTATTACCAGCTTATAAATAAAAGTCTCAAATAAAAGGGGCAAGAGAAGTCCATGGACAATATACAGGTGACTGCTTCCCTAAAGCCAACGCTATCAATAATGCCCCACATCAGCCAGTGTACTTTGGAACTGAATCCTGCTGACCAGGATGAGAGGTATTTTAAATGATCTATACACTCCTCAGCAGGGACTCCCTTGGATTGATCTGTAAAGATGGGCATTTCATTTCCATAATTTGTCTCCAGTAGGTTTCTCTCTTAGTTCTCTAGATGCATTTACGGTCACCACTCATCTGTATTTCAAAATGCTTTTCAACCCAGACAGGAGAATTTGTAAAAGGCTTGTATACGTGTGTGTATGTGTTTTGTGAGAGGCTTTATCCAAAATCTTTCAATTCAGGCTGTTATTTTAAAGTTAAGCATTAAATCACATCTGGATAAACTCCTTTTCTTCACTTTACTGCTAATATAGAAGGCCAGGCTCTTATGGACACATGACACTCCCTAGGACATAAGCAGGGGATACTGCTGTGTGACATGTCCTTTCATTCCTATGGAGACCCCAGCACTCATCTTCACATCTCTTTTCTTCTTTCCCAACATCTCCTCTTTGCTACTGCTGAGTAAAACTGATGCAGTTCTCCTCACAAATAGCCACTCCTGTAGCCTTGAGAGCAGCACTGACAGAAAAAACAAACTCACCTCTTCTGACCTGCAGAATGGCTTCACATATTTCATAAGAAAAACCCAAAAAGCAGTGAAGCAGACAACTCTGCATTCTGTTTCACCCTGGTTTAACATCAGATTTTAGGTCTGAAATGTCATCAAGTTAAGCATATAATGACAAAACTAGGTCCCATGTCAGCAAAGCATTTAAGCATGCACTTTAATTTAAGCATATGAGTAATCTTACTGACTGTGTATGGAAATATGATTTCAGAAAGAAATATGATCATGATATCCATGAGAAAGTACCAGCCAAAAATGTTTGTGTTACTGAGTTAGGAGCCCAAAATATTAGTGCGTAAATAAATTAGGAAAATGTATGCATAAATCATTACCTTAAGCCTTTATAGGGGAAATTATTCAAGTACAGATGCAACTGCAGCAGCTACATGAGCACCTTTCTCCTGCCAGTGGGTCTGAAAGAGCTAAAAATCCATGTGTTTTACCTTTTACTTGTTATACCAACATCAACACGGATGCCCAAAGTGATGTCCTCTACACATCCTCTGCTGGCCCTTTGCTTCCGCTGCAGCACATCCTGAAGTCTTAAGTAAAACTGCAGCTTCATTCCCAGGGCATAGAGACTGAAATGCAATTTCAGTAGTTTGTCTTTTCCAGACTTGTTGCTTCAGCAGTCTGTCTGTCAAGTCTCGGCAAGGCTGGTGCTGCAGTTTGGTTAAGTTAATGGAGATTTGGAGACTCTGCCTCATCCCCCTCCCAAAAAGTTGCCCAGAGTTGCCTGATGAATCTCATCGTTCTATACCAGGAGTGTCACCTGGAGGGGGGAGAATCCCCCACTGGTTTCTTCATCACAGCCCCTTCTCTGACTCACTAAAGAGCTGACCTGTGTTTCAATGCTGCCACACCTACAGTATCACCAAGCCCCACAGAGGACCCTGCTTTTGTCCTGATCTCATCCACAACCAACACCAATGTACAGGGAGTTAATCTGGAGGGTTTTAACATTCCTCCTCCATCATGCTAGGTTTGCTCTCTGGCTTTGTTTTCTAAGCTCTTGTTTAGCAGCTTCGCTTCTCCCTCCTTTAGTCACTTGCCTGATAAAGCCGCCCCGACCCCCATCGTATGCTCAATTCTCTGACACACAGATTAACCAACAGCTACAAATAAAGGCACCAGCTTTGCTTTTCTGGAAGGGATTAATGTGCTTCCAGAAGAATGTCAAATCCATGAGCCGGTCCCTTTGTTCTGCTCCACTTCATACGCATGTGTTTTTGTAGAGCCTTATAAAAAAGAAATGAAAAAAGGGGGTTAGAGGGGAAGAGACAGATTGCTTTGCTGTTGCCTGGCATTATCTCTCCTCGACATTATCAGGGGTGGGGAGGATGCAGCAGTGTCAAAGCAACTGGATTCTCTGGATGGTGCAGCCATTCGCTATGCTGGAAGTCAGATGTTAATAATTATTTAGCAGTTGAGTGTGCAGAAGAGGGGGGAAATTGAATTTACATGCATCACTACAGTGGCCTTTAAAAGTCTTAGCATGAAAAATGCATGACTGCCCATGCATTATTTATTTGGAAATGAACAGAATTTCCCAAATATCAGACTCACAGGTCAAGACTGACAAATTTGGCAGAATTAAGCATCACCTCTATCAGCCTAATAGCAGATAGGAAAGGGAATGGTACTTCAACATGTTAAGGCATTGCTGCTTTGCTGCATAAATCTGGCTTTAGAAGAACATGCAATGTTTACCCTGACCAGCACTCCCTTGTCAGCCTGTGTTTAGCAGAAGAGAGTCTTGTTTTTTCCATTCATTGCAGATTCAGACTGGTTCACTCCCTCTTTCCACAATGAAAAGCCTTTTAACGTTAAGTATCTGTGGCAGAATCTAGTTGTTTTGATCCAGGAAGCACCATTTGTTCCAGGTTTTCTTGTGTTTATTCTGTCATCAGCAAGGCAGCTTGAATACAACCTTGAGGCTCTCAGTTGACAAATGTCCCTCAGATTCTCTCCATCTCTCTCTTTTTGCCTTTGCAATTGTAATTCTTGTTTGAAAATAATTTTGTGCAGTCTCTAGTCCAGCTGTCTCCAGAATGCCAATGAAGTACAATCTGAGGCAGCAACTCCATTTTCGCTAGCTGGCCTCATCCAGTATTAGGCAATATGCAGACCCTACCAAATACATACTTCCCTTTCTGTATGCACAGACACTCATTCATTGCTCCCAGCATGAAAGTACCCCTACAGACCAAACTTCTAAGTAAAATCATTGCTGCCTGACTGCATCTCAGTGGCGAGGGAAGAGTTGGACCATGGAAGGTGGGATAGCTCTGTGTGCAGAGCACCCAGCTCCAGGCTCCAGCCCAGCATTACCAAACCTCGTTAACTGATGGAGAAACATCTGGTCACTCTGTGGGCTCTCATTCTGGAAAGATAAATCAGAAACGTTTGGAGTTCTTTCTCCGTCATGACTAGAAAGCCATGGAAACAGGCCCACATTTTTCTTTTGTGCAGTTTAGCATCTTTAGCTTGAGAAAGAAGCACGTTTAACTTGTGTTTAACTCTTTACAGAGTCAGTTGTCAACCCATTTGCATTTGAACTCTGCTAGGGACACTCCTGACTTAGGAGAGGTGAGCTACAGGGTTTGAAGTCTAATTACTATTTACCTATTATTTAGTGATGGGAGGAACAGATCTGTAATCACTAGGTTTTCCTTGCATATACTGAGTTTCAAGATAAGCGCCGCTCTGCTCCAGATGCTCCAGGGAGTGTGTCCCAGTGCAGAGACCCAGGCCCACCCCAGCAGATCTAATAGAGGCAAATGGCCTGGGGGCATAAGGAGGGAGAGGGATATGAAGGAGATGAGCTGAATGGTAATCATCACAATTTCCATGGCAAAAATCAAGCAGGGCAGAGAAGCAAAAACTATCAGCTGGAGACTGAAATGGAGACAAAGCAATTTAGGGAAAGGAGAGGCTATTAAGTGTAGGCTGCAGAAGAGTGTAGCACTTCTTTCTTTGACTCACTCCCATCACATGTGGGAACATAGGGCATGAGGGATAGATATGTCAAAGGAAGGAACAGCAAATGCCTTTGTCCTACCAGTCTGCCCCTTTCTTTTTGCAGGGGGGTTCATATCATGAGTCCTAGTTCTGCACTCAGGAAATAAAAATGAAGTTGTATGACACAGGCACAACCCCTGTCATGTGCCAAGTTCGGTACACTGTTATTCCTCTGTAAGGTCAGAAAGATTTTCCTCACCATCCTCCCCCTCAGAGTGCCATAAGTGCATAATACACATCCTACAAGCACAGAAGCATCTCAGGAGCAATCTACTCTGGAGCTAGCTGGAAAATTGCTGTTTGCTTTAATGGTACCCATGGGAGCACTGCTCTCTAATATTTGTTTAAAGCAGACTGGTAAAAGTAAAGTAACGCCTTTACTTTCTGAATGAAGGCTGCTCCCCAAAACGTTGGGCAAAATTGAATTGCTGTAAAAAATAGCAACAAATTCCCTTGCTCTAGAGTGAGGGATCCTAATCCAATCACAACATACAGATAGAGGAGTGAAGCTTATATAGGACGCAGATAATGTCTACAGTTGTTATTTGGTATGATGCTTATAGCAAGGTTGGCTGCCTAAACCTGAGCTGGGGTTTGGCTTGTTTTGTTGCCTGGCTAGGATTTTGTTTGTTTGGTTTTAAAGCAGATGCATGATCTTATAAGAACCTCTGAAGAGAGAGAAAGCATCTGCAGTGGCAGCAGCCAAAGCCAAGATGAGCAGAAGCACTTTTGGCGTCTCAAGCTCTAAAAGCCTTTATGAAGCATTCCATTGGGAAAACGCTGCCAAGGTGATATCGCTTGACATGCACGAACTTCTGTAATGAAGCCAGTGGGAGAAGGAGAAATATAGGACTGCCTGAGATAAGCTAGAGGCACTGTCTGCCTGCCTCATGCATATAATGTTAGTGAGTGAATGGGGTGATGGGAGTGTTGCTCCACTACTCACACCTCCCAGCAGAGTGTCAGGAAAGCCTGAGCAGCCTCTACTGACCTTCATCTACCTCCCAGTATCAAGCAAATAATAATGCCCCATGCCTAAGGTGCCTCCTTTTACACTGAGGCTGCTGCTTTTCCATGCCTATGTTCTGCTTCATAACAGTTGGCTTGATGAAGGTGCCATAGCTCATACATAGAAGCATTCTTTTCTTTTCCAATTTGCTTTGTGTCTGACTCTCCTTTTGTACAGCTGCACTTAGACTGTCTCAGTGAAACCTGAGTATGTCTACCCTCACTCATATGAAGTGGTGCCTTTTCATACAATGTCCCTCAGTAGCATGCTAGCCCTGCTCTGCCTTAATAATGGCAGCAAAACTCAGCCCTGGAAATCGCCCATGCAAGGTAATAACCATGTGTGAATCTTAGCATTAATGTTTGTGAAGTGCTTTGAGATCCCAGCAGGGAAATTGCATTACAGTGAGATATTAAGCTACACAGATCCCTACAACCTTGCAAGCAATCGCCAAGTGATCTGAGAGGCATTTTGTTCTTCCCCAGCCTCTTGGTTTATCTGTACAAACTATGGTTCACTAGGTACAAGATCATCTTCAGTTCAGTTGTAAGGAGTATCTTCATACTACTTCCAGGCAGGAAGAGAGGGTAGATAATAAAATATAATGCAGAATCTTTTGTTCAAGTCTAATCTATCATCAATTCAGCTGCCATTTACAGATGCAAAGAGAGAACTAAAGTGACTGTCCTTAAAAAATATATTGGTTGAAATAATTCTGGGCATTGTTGTCCCTATTGCACACCGTTGTGTTCATTGTTATCAGAGTGGCTCTGTGAAATTGCCATGGATGTACGATGCTATTTTCATAATTCACTTTTGACACACACTCTGGACTGCTGCATTTACAGTGGACTTTTGCTGCTTGCATTTAATCATTTGGGTTGTATATTGCTTTCTCTGCATTCTCATCACAACAAGCAATCATCCCAGAACAGGAATATATCTCTCCTGAAATCGGTACTTGTGCACACTCCAGGCAGGTGTGGATTCATGAATTCTCAACATGTCTTGATTTATCCTTATGGACGGCAACCATTTCAGAAATGTTCAGTGCTGCACACTGAACTTACCCGGGTTTCTTTCAGAGATATATTTTATTAAGTTATAGTGAATCACAAAATCCTGAAAACCAGCTTTTAGGGGAAAGATTTCTTACAGCACTTTATAGTTTCTGTAACAAGTTCCATATGAACGTCTCTAAATATACATTAACAAATGAGGTTTGTGGCACTCCTTGGAGGTGTTTAAATATTATTATTCTCATTTTATGGGTAGGGAATTTAAATAATGAGGAGGAAAGGTGACATTTCTAAGGTTGTGCTAGAAGTACATTGGAGAAGACAGAATAACATGAAATCAAATATAGCTCTGACTTACTAAATCTCACTTCTTTAATTTAACTACAAATGATGCATCCTTCTTATCCAGAGGGATGTACATTAATGTACTACCACTGGGGCTTTTCTCTGAGGAACAAAATGGCTATGAACCATGTTGAGCTTGGTTGGAATTCTATGTCTTGACTGTTCAGTGGCTAGAAACATGGAAAAGAGTTTTCTTTATTTGAAAGTATAATTTCTAATGCAAAAAAAAATAGCCATTAGTCATTCCAAAAATGTTTCTTTTATCCATTTCAAGAGATGGATGCGTCTCTGCTGCCCTGGAGATCTCTGGCAATGGAAAGCTGGGGCTACCTGCACACAGGGCCTTTTGAACTCTGCATAGCTGAGCACTTGTTTATGTCCCTGCAACCAGAGTGAATTAGCAGACTTGAATTTTAGAGCTATTCCTTTTGTGCCCACCTCTTACTAACCTTTAATTATGCCTTCATGCTCACTCTCACAGGCCCTGTAATTGACCACAAATTTAGTTGCGTGGCCCAAATCAAAGGCAAAGGCACATAACTGTATTAAGTTTAATTATCTTATGCTACAGTTCCCCTGCAAAGTGAGCTGCTTCTGGTAGGCCTTATTATTAGACAGGCGGTATTCAGTGCTAAAGTTGCTTTAGTTGTGCTTTTTCCTCAAAATAACACTAAAGAGTTATCAGCATCACAGAGGATTGCAACATTGGAGACAATAAGGCAGCCAAATCTCATTGCATGCCTGTGATCAGGGTTTGAAACTGATTAAAACGAAGTAGTTGATGGTGGACTGTGGTTTTATTTACTTTACAGCCAGTTCTTTTGGATGGTCTAACATCTGAACTTATCAAAGTTTTGCAATATTAACTAAGTCATCTAATGGCATGTCAAATTTATATGCATTTCACAAATGAAAATAGAGTCCTCGAAATGTCATGGGTTCAGCAGCGGTTGTTTTCTCCTTTAAGTAGTAGCTGGTGCAACACTGTGTTTTGGATTTTTAGCTTGGGAGCAGTGCTGATAACACCAGTGTTTATAGTTATGGCTTAGAATGTTTAGGCTGGCAGAGGACTTTCTGA